>VZTH01008766.1:94619-113912 GCA_013397815.1 Aleadryas rufinucha
AAAAAAAAAAAAAAGATAAGTGGAAAAAAAATAAAATCTCTAAAGTTACAAATACATCATTAGGAAGAATTTTCTAGACTCTTCATGCACTGGACTAAGAGTCTGCATTCAGAAGACTGTGTCATGAAGCAATCCCGAATAGTTTCCATAGGAAATAGGAGCTTTATTTTTCAACATTGCTGACATCCAATCCAGACCTCACCTTCCAAAGAAGGGAGGTTTTAATAGAATAATTTTGCTGTACTTCTGTCAATCTTATTTAGCCCTATGAGATACACACACTACAATACCCTTCCTTCTCCACAGCTCAGGACAAAGTCTCAGCTCTGATATGGCCAAGCCATCTAACCTTAATTCATACTGCTGAGGAAACTGCTAAATGATGAGAAAGAGCTGTGAAATAACCTGTGAATCAGAGACATGCACACTAAAAAAGGTAAAAACAAGGTAATTTTCCTATTCTACTCTGCATTGGTGCGGCCTCACCTTGAATATTGAGTACAGTTTTGGTCACGACAATATAATATATGAAACTATTGGAGAGTGTCCAAAGGAGGGCAGTAAAAATGGTAAAGGGCCTTGAAGAGAAGCCACACGAGAAGCATCTGAGGTCACTTGGTCTGTTCAGCCTGGAGAAGAGGAGACTGAGGGGAGACCTCATGGCAGTCTTCAACATCCTCCTGAGGGGAAGAGAAGGGGCAGACACTGATTTTTTCTCTCTGGTGACCAGTGTCAGGATCCGAGGGAATGGCCTGAAGTTGTGTCAGAGGAGGCTTAGGTTGGATATTAGAAAAAGGTTCTTCACCCAGAGCATGGTTGGACTCTGGAAGAGGCTCCCCAGGGAGTGGTCACAGCACCAAGCCTGACTTCAAGAAGTGTTTGGACAATGCTCTCGGGCACGTGGTGTGATTTCTGGGAATGGTGCTCTGCAGGGCTGGGAGTTGGACTCAGTGATCCTTGTGGGTCCCTTCCTACTCAGCTTATTCTGTGAAAATTGTGGAGGTTGGGTTGTTTGGATGCTGATTATTATCAGCCCAAGTTTTCAAATAAAGAGTATCAAAAAGGCAAAGTGTAAAATCATAAAGGATAATACAGATACCTGGGAGATGATGGCAACTTAGGAGCATTGAAGACCAGCTCAAGGAGGCAAGGGGGTCTAAACCTTCTTCTCCTGACAGATGGCTGCCTTGCAGCAAAACTCTGATAAGCTTAATAATACATTCTGTTCTTTGCTAATCCCAGTTCGCATTTGTGAATTTTAGCTAATAATCATTGTTTTTAAGCAGTATCTATTCTGCTTGAGTAGTCTCTTTACACAGGGATAAAGATGCCTGGATAGAGTAACTCAGAGATACAGCCATTATATTACCTAAGACCACTGTATCATTAAAAAAAAGGACTCTTTAGATTATGCTTATCATCATTTAGATATTCTTATCTCTTAGACAACTAACACATGTGCAATGTCAAGAATTTTTACCTGGTAGAATTTTTTCAGGTATGCAGGCTCAAAATCCCTAATTCTAAGGAAACATGCACAAACAAATGACCGTGATTTAGCCTTATATTACTCAGAGGAATTGCCCACATGCAACCACTTCTTGAACCATGGGACATTATTTCACACAGTTCAGTGCACAAAACACAACTGAATTAGCTTACCTCTCAAGAACTCTTAAGTAAACATTTGCTTGTTAAACAGCTGTTGCACCATATATTTAGTCTCTAAGGTTAGGGCTACATAGAGGGAACCTATAATGTGGGCCAGAAAAAGGTACATTTATAAAGGGTATAGACAGATTTCTACAGCTTTCAGTTAATTCCAGCTTACAGCACAGGCACAGAACAGCATTACAGTGTGCTTCTCTTCATACTTATTCAATTTTCTCAGCTGTGTATTTGTTTCGCTCACAGTGCAGTAGTGTGAAGTCAACTTTAGCTATGATCCAATTTTGAATACATGAGTTTGCATGAAATTTATGTTGAAATTGTTTTCCCAAACATTAATGTCAGTAACAATCACTGCTCTACTCTAATGCCTCTGCTAATAACAATAATGATCACTGCTAGGTGAAAGAGAAGAAAAAAATCTATCTAGGTAATGGATTCCTTTTGGGGTTTTTTGCCTTTCCTATTCCAGTATAGGCCTTGGGTACCTGCAGTCTAACTTAGGGGAAGAAATAGAGGATCATGGATAAGAGAAAGGAAGGTTAATTAAACTTCAATAAAATAGGCTATCAAAAGTAATTTAGTCATGATAGTGACCAAAGAATACCTGATCGCTTCCAACTCACTTCTAATTTTAAAATAGATATATAAAACCATGTGGCATTTCTGGGGGAAGGTGTTACATGAACGTCTCACAGCTGGATTGATTTTCCAACATTATTCAGCAGAATATCTCCGTGATTGATTTGAGAAGGATGCTACAGGCTGTATATATGTTGCACCATTGTGCCTTTGTGAAGTGGAGAAAAGGTACTTAAGATTTATATTTTTGGCAGAGTTTCTCACCAAGAGAAGTTGTCTCTCTTCCTTATCTTTGTTTTCTCTTGGTTTGGAGGGGATTTTTTTTCTCCTTTTCTTTTGTGGTGAATACATTCATGGCTTTTTCAGTTTTCCAGCTCCATTGAGAATTGGTATGTCTAATAATAGAAGGTGCTTTCACCAGTGAGTGCAATAAATTCTCAAAATAGGAAGTAATATTGTAGCAAACCAGTTGGTATTCTCATAATGGAAAGTTGGGGCCCACAAATTAGACAGACTGTACAGTGAAGAGTCTGTCTTCATTTTTTTTGAAGGAGGAGATTACACAGCTTCAGAATTTAATGAAGATGACATGATTAATTTTGTATGAAAATTTGGTTATGAATTGCTGCTCAGTTCATTGCAGATATTTACACTACAATATTATGGTGTGTGCACACGCATACGCTGCATTATTGGGAATCCAAATTCAAGAAATTAATAACTATTAAATGGAAGATTTAAATTATCTGTGCAGATATAATTCAGTCTCAATAACTAGAACAGAGAACAGTAGAAGAAAGACGAAGATTCAGAATTGAATCTCTGTAGACCTCTTAATTTTCTTGCTGTAGCTTCTGCCAACTCGATCCATTTTGCTGCCCTGAGAAGGACACGGAGAGACTGAAGAGCCTGCTGAGAGCCTTTTATGTTTACATTTTTCTGGAAATTTGTCTTCATTTACAGCATGCAATGGAAGGTGCTCAGTTAATGAGCACTCATTCAACACTAGGTTTTACAGCCAGTTTTCACTGAGCAGTTCTATGCTTTGTTTTAATTCACTCAATTCATGTAATTCTCTGAGGACATAAATATTGATTTCCTCATGGTTTTTCTCTGTGGCACTTTTCATTATATTATGTGAATGTTACAAAAAATAATCATTATCATATTTTGTGAAATGACAGGTTAGTATTTTTCCCCCATTTTACAAATATATTAAGATTTTAAAAACATCCCCGAATTTTGGATGTCCACTTTTAAATATTTCCCAATGGCTTTCTGTCTCAGATATTTTGCTTTGCAGAAAGACTCAAATCATGGCAGTCACCAAAAAGAAGTTGTGTGGCACTCTCATGATTATGGCCCTTTTTCTCTGTGAAGACATTTGGTGGTGGTAGGCATAATCCTTTCCACTTTTCTTTCTTGCATTTCTGAGATTATTCAGTCACCATCTACCACCACTGGCAACACATAAAGAAGGTTCTTATAAACATTTGTCTAGTCCCTTCCATACTTAAATGATCCCCTTGTTGCCTGTGGTGCACAGGAGGAATGATACGCTGGGTTTGGGGAAAAACAAGGCTGGGTTGATCTGACCTGCAGCCTTTTTTACAAAGATCTACTCTTCCCCATGGCTGAAGTACATTGTGTGTGAGGCTGGGCCTTTGTTTTTAATTTAGGTGGGTTTCATCTTCTTGTAAAAATTATGTCCAGAATTTCCTACAATGGGTGTGTGTCCTGGAGAAATTCCCATAACAGAATTATTCACTAAAATTAATTTATTCATGGGGAATAGAACTTCTACCATGTGAGACATCAAATCAGCTTTTACTTCTTTCTATAACTTTGATTTACAGGTTTTGAGCTAGATTTTTAAGACATGGATCAGTAATATTGATTTATAAAAATGAACACTGAGGCACAAAAAAAAAAAAAAAGAAATCTGCTCAGCAATTATCTGGAGTCAATAGGAACTGAAGGTATCGCACTAAAATCAGACCATCAGGCCTCAGAAACCTAATTCTGTGCTCTTTAAATCATTTGGAGAAATACAAGCTCTCAGAAGAAAATTTATATTGCTATTCCAAATCTTAACTATTTCAGTAAATATAATAAAGAGTTGAAATATGTAAACATGCAACTGCCCCTGTAGGCATAAACTCTTCTGTTCATTGTTTTTCCCCTTGCAATTTGACATATGGTGCTGAATCAATAAGGCAATTGATCATTATTAGATAATCACACACCTGGGAGGCTTCAAGGTACAGGATGTAACCAGATAGTCAGAATCACAGGGGTATGATAATTTTTCAGTTATATGTAATCATGTAATTTCTTTAAATTTTACTACTGTGATATATAACTTCCAGAGTGAATAGAGCTGCCAGTTAATGTCACAATATTTCACCTACAAGACTTGCAGAGACTAATGCACTTCTACAAAAACCCTAAAAGCCATTATAATTAGAAGGCTGATTCAGTCTAACATTCATAATCTGCATCTGACAGTCTCCCGGAAGTCAGAGCATTTGCAGTGCCTCTTCCCAGCAGCAACATCAGAATCAGAGCAGTGGGTATCAAGTGGCCAAACTTACATGTTTACCTTATTGATAAATATGTGAGGGGAAATTGGGGGGGGTTACTTTTCACCCAATGGCCAAATTTTACTCTATTTTCCCAGTAATATTAAGGGAAATTTTACTGTTACTAAATATAAATATAGAATATGAAATTCTGTCATAAAATAGACCTTGAGTAGAAAAGAAGGAAAAATTTTGTCATGCTGTTAATTTATATTTTTTAGAAATATGTATACTTTAGGCTCTGTATAACAAAATGTCTTTTGCCTCTAGCTAATAAAAGCTTCTATTACTATTAGTGAAACAATGTAGGGACAAATGCAAAGAACACAAAGATCAAGGTGCTACACAGGGCTGCATGGAGAACAGCAGAGGATACAGAAGGATTCTGGGAACTACCAACCCGTCAGCCTCAATTCTGTGCCTGGCAAGATCATGGAACAGAGCTTTCTAGAAACTGTGCTAAGGCACATGGAGAACAGGGAGGTGACACAAGACAGCCAGCACATCTTCACCAACGGCAAGTCCTGCCTGACCAAATAGTGGCCTACTGTGGTGGAGTGACTACATCTGCAGACAGGAGAAGGGCTACAGATGTCATTTATATGGACTTCTGTAAAGACTTTTGACACAATCCCCTACAACATCCTTCTCTAATTGAAGATAGATGGATTCGATGGGTCTTCAGTGGATAAGGTATTGATTGAATGGTTGCAGAATTGCCAATGGCTCAAAGTCTTGACAGACATCAGTGACAACTGGTATCCCTCAGGGGTCTGTATTTGGGACCATTACTATTTAATATCTTAATTAATAAGATAGATGAAAGGATAGAGTGCACCCTTAGCAAATTTGCAGAGGGCACCAAGCTGAATGATGCTGTTCACACACCTGAAGGACAGGATCTGATCCAGAGGGACTTGGACAAGCCCAAGAAGTGAGCTCATGGGAATCTCATGAGGTTGAACAAGACTAAGTGCAAGTTGCTGCACCTGGATCAGGGCAATCCCTGGTACAAGTACAGGCTGGGGGATGAACAAATCCAGAGTAGTCCTACTGAGAAGGACTTGGGGGTGATGGGGGATGAGAGGTTGGACACGAGCTGGCAATGTCCACTCATAGCCCAGAAAACCAATTATATCCTGGGCTGCATCCAAAGCAGCGTGGCCAGCAGGGCCAGGGAGGGGATTCTGCCCCTCTGCTCTGCCCTGGTGAGACCCCATCTGCAGTGCTGCATCCAGCTCTGGGGTCCCCAGCAGAGGAAGGACATCAAAGTATTAGAATGAGTCCAGAGGAGGGCCACTAAGGTGATTAGAGGGATGGAGCACCTCTCCTATGAGGAAAAGCTGAGAGAATTGGGATTGTTCAGTCTAGAATAAAGAAGGCTGTGGAGTGACCTAATTGTGGCCTTCCAGTACCTGAAAGAACCCCACAAGAAAATTGGAGACAGCCTATTTACAAGAGCATAGGACAAGGTGGAATGGTTTCAAACTGAGATTAGGTTTAGATGAGAAGCTATGAAGAAGTTCTTTACTGGGAGGATGGTGAAATATTGGAACAGGTTGCCCAGAGCTGTTATGGATGCCCCATCCCTGTCAGTGTTCAAGGCCAGCTTGGATGAGGCTCTGAGCAACCTGGTCCAGTGGAAGGTGTCCCTGCCCATGGCAGGCAAGTTGGGATCAGATGATCTTTAAGGTTCCTTCCAACCCAAACCATTCTATGATTAAAATTAGTGAATTCAGGAAAAAAAGGTGAAGACAAAAACTTATCTGTCTGTAACACAAAAAGAGCAACTGCCTGGCTGCTCCTTATTCTTTCAACTGGCATAATCCAGTCTTCCTTCTTAACACTTGAAAACACAGTTTTCATTTTGAATATACTGTTTCCACATTGAAGAAGTTTTTCTTCTGGTGACTTGATGAAAAAAATACAGGCTAAAACTACTGGTAGAAAAACTCAAATGAAATTTAAACACATTCCACAAATTCATAGAAACACCAAAATGGAAGGGACACTGTGAACTTTCTCCTGGCACATAGGCTGACATGAAGATTTGCTGGAAATCAGTGTATTGAAACTTCTTCTGGAAGGCAAGTTTCAACAGTTCACCTACAGAAGTTGCCTGCATAGCTGCCTGGTTTGGGGTGGCTGGTGCAGGACCTCGCTTCCTGGGACTTGCCCCAAATGCCCTGGAGGTAGGCGTCCTGCCCCAGCAGCCTCAGGCCTGGGCCCTCATAACCCCCAGCCCCAGGGAGCTGCCAGCACCCTGACTGTGGTTGTAAACCATGGGCTTGAGCATGAGATGTAAGAAAATATGTTTTCCCTGATGTTTGGCTCAAATCAAGAGCAGGCCCCCAGGTATTTTTCCCCAGGACAGTCATGTCTATGTAGCAAGGCAGTAACTCACAGACATTTCGCTTTTGAAAAAGTTAACTCATTTTTCTTCTGGTCAATGACCATGCAGTATTCAAGCACTCCCTTTAGAAATTTCAGAGTGATTGGCCATTTGTGGGATACAAATTACAGCACGGCAGATATATCCACATAATCTATCTTTACAACAGAAAGAAATTGGGCTGACTTCACTTTTGATCCCTTTAGGAAGACAAAGCTGGTACATCATAATAGGTCACTGTGTGAATTGACACAACACACAAAACCACAGCTGAGATGCAGAGAGCAGATTTATTTCATTACTTCACTAACAACACTGGGCCACAGAGACACACGGGGGGACAGGCTCCCTTAGGCTTAGTTCACCCTAGTGACAGTGGGGGGTGAAAGGGCCCCCACTCCCTGTCCCAATATACCAAAGGGCTTCAGGCACACATGGTTTACCGCAAGGCTGTGTTTTTATGATCTCTCTCTGCCCCCAGCAGAAGGCTCAAGCATGTCTGTGAGAGTGTGTTATCTCTAAATAGGAATTCTGTTTCTCAAAACAGGCAGAGGATGAACAATTCGAGGCATAAGAAAGGGAGTTTTCCCGCACCAGCATTCTTAACATTCCCAGCTGCAAGGCTGCTTTGAGTGAAAATTCCCTCCTCGAAAAATCTGGTTTCAACTGTTCCCTCTCAACAGTCACTGATGCACTGCTGTCACAAACCAGAATGACTTACAGTCCTTTTGTGCAAGCTAATTGTTCTGTATACCTCTGGGAAATCACTACTTCAAAATGAAACAAATATAAGTAGCATTTTTAACACCTCTGCAATTATCTCCATCCAAACCCACAATCCCTTATCTTCCTTTACTAAAAATGAGGTTGATCAAAAGTGCTGTCTTACCCATGCTCTCAATCATTTTCTGTTGTTGTAGCTGTCACCTTATCACCAGCTTCTTGGTGGGTTTTGAGTGAGTGCAGCAGGGATTTGCTGGTGCCCTGGCTGTAGGAGAGCAAGGACATGGGAGCAGGGACAGCATGAGGTGCATACTCAGGCATGCTCATTAGTAGAGTCCTTCAGCTGGTGCCAACAATCCTCAGTCCTAAACCACTACTAGCAGTGCCTTTGCTGAAACACAGAAAACAGGAAAAAAATCAGCTCCCCAAGGCTCTGGAGTGCAAAGACAGACAATCTCAAAGCTTTTAAAATATATTTTCTTTCTTGTTGTCTCTGACTTCATTGCAATCCAAAAAGAGACACATTGCTTTGCTGATAATAATCTGAAAGCTCTGCTTGTAACCCATGCAAAATTACTGACGTGGGTAAGGCAGATGACTAGTTTAGCAGAAATGCAGGAAATTAGGCTGTATTTATGTCATGTCTTTAATGGGACTGAATATTTCCGTTTCATTGATTTTTGTCCTTCATTCTGCCCAGTTGTCATTACAGCATTTCAAAAAGCCCTCAACTCATGTGTTTTACTCGAATGATGTATGGGATTTGATTAGAATCCACACCAAAACTGCTGCAAGAATATAGCATCTATTCAATATGCTTGAAACCCAAGTGAGAGAAATAGCAAGAAACCTATTTTCAAAAGAAAGGTTTGATTTTTGCATTTTGGGGGTTCTTTGTTGAAATTGAGCATAGAGAGGCTCTGGGAGCATGCATGCACAGAAAAGTAAATTCTTATTATTTGTTCTGCTCTGCTAGCAAGAAAAATTAGTTCAGCTGCAGATCCATGAAGTTAGTTAATGAAGGGTTTCAGAATTAAGATATAAAGCTTAGTCTTTCAGCTCTGGTCCAGGAAATCTACTTAGTGAAGTCAAAAGCAGTTTTGATATCACCAAGTGGGATGATAAAGCAAATCATTGGAGCCTATTTCCTAGGCCTTATTTAAGTACTAATCCTGAGAGAGAGTAACTGAGACAGAAAGTTCTCCATGGGGAAAGATCTGCAAGAATCAGAAGAAACCCATATAGAACTTCCGGGGATGGA
Organism: Aleadryas rufinucha; assembly: GCA_013397815.1. Lineage (NCBI taxonomy): Eukaryota > Metazoa > Chordata > Aves > Passeriformes > Aleadryas > Aleadryas rufinucha. The sequence goes on from VZTH01008766.1 coordinate 103,828, forward strand.
AGACAAAAAAACTCATTGTGATGCATGAGGATAGGTCAGAGAACAGCCCTCAGAATGGACTACCCCAAATAGAAACAGGCAAAGCTCCAATATGTGAAACAGAGCACATTAATTTGTTTAATGAATGAATAGAGCATGGATTCATTTAATGAACCTAACTCAAGGACTACTTGACTGCAAATTACATCTTTGTGAAAAAATAACTCAAACTAACTGTGTCTAGCCTTCATATTTTCAACTGCCATGAAGGCTGCCTTAATACTACTTGCCCTGAAAAAAAAAAACCCCAAACTGAAATTGTAAGGGTTTCATGTCTATATTATTTATTTTGTAGAAAAATGTATTCTGCAGCATCATAACACACAGAATTAGGAACTGGGAACTGGGTTGTTAATAGGAAAATCAGTATTATTAATTTAATTTCTTCATTATTTTTATACTGCTTTTAAAGACTTTACCAAGGAAAGACTGTATTTTTTCTGTGTTCTAGTGTGTAAAGTTTTCCCTCAGCAGACACTTTTCTCCTGCTTGGTACTTTCTGTAACTGAAAAGAGAACTGGGGTTTTTGCCTCTTCTAAATGTACATAAAGGCTTATTTAAATTTTTATGTAACATGTTATTCTTTGTGTGTGTAAAATTGTATGAAATGTGTCTCTTCTAATGCTAACAGAAACAAGAAAGAGGTGACATTGCTTTTCAATAATTAATCTATCATCTAGATTTTGTATCCATATAAAGAGAAAGAACAGGCACACTTGGGAAAATGTGCATTTCTGTCTCTGAGCTAGTTTCTAGTAATAGCAAGGAGATGTGAGGAGGTATTTAGAGTGAATTCTGCCTCAGGGAGGAGCAGATTCCTGCAGAGCGCTTGAAAGGGAGTCAATATAAAGTAAAAAGCAGAATTATGCTCAGGAAGGAGACTATCCTTAGGGTTTAAATCAATGGTTTAAATCCTTAGGGTTTTATCCTTAGGGTTTAAATCAATGTACACAAGAATCTGAAATGCAGAGTTCCTTTCTTGGTGTGTTGAAAACATTGTTAAGGTGTCTTACAGGTGTCTTTTGTATGTAACAAGCAGCCATTACCAGCACATTACCGTACATACATACTTTATATTACTTCCTTGTTGTTTTTTCTTTTGGTTGTTGTCTTTCCTAATCCCCATCAATCTGAACATGATTCAGACCTTCGGTCTGTGCCTGAAGCTGGGATTGTCATATCCCCACAATTAATGTCCAGGGCTCTTTGGTCTTCATGACTCAATAGTCTGGGCTGCTTTAAGGACATATATGTAATTGTACCTGAAACTGCAGATGGAGGACTTCAGGACCCAGGGATTCTCTGCCAATCTTGTGTTTCTGCAACAAAGGAGCAGGACTCCTATACTTAGCAGTAAAATGATTAGAAATTTCTGGGAAAAAAAAAAACAAAACCAACTATGATTTAACCAAAATAGTCTTTAAAAAAAAAAAAAAAAGCTTTAAACCCATTCATTTTCTGACTTACATGGAAACTTTTCACAATACTTTTATCTTAAAGTTTACTGACTACAGATTTACAGTGAGAAAACGTGCTTTTGAGAAAGTTGCCACAGAATTATTCTAAGAATAATTCTAATGAATAAAACTCAAAAAAGGATTAGCATTTAAAGTTCAGGCTGTGTTTTCATCACAAGTTTCGTCTGGAAACAGGAAAGACTAAATAATTTGAAACAAAACCTTTCCCTGCTAAACCTTTCTGCCTGCTCTGGAAACGGTGTCCATGCTGCCACCTGGAGCCCACTCGTGGGTTTGGAACCAGAAAACAAGGCTTAGAAGCAAATCCAGCAGCTGCTGCCTGGTGTCAGTACAGGTAGTCCTGAGACCACCAGCAAAAACAGTTACAGAATTAATGCAGGTTTTTATCTCATCTGTGTGGTGTGCCATGCAATCCACAGCAAATTCAGTGTAAACACAGAGCTAAGGACTGAGAATATATTTTTCTGTGATAGTGGATTCAGGAGAAACTATTCTCAAGACTTGTCTGAGCTTGTTTTATGTCTCAAAGAGGGAGTGAATGAAATTTGTGGATTTCAAGTGAACCCAGTCAAGATGGTGATTCCAGGTAACCTCACATGGCTGCCAGCGAATTTATAGAGCTTACAGATCCCAGCCTGAATGTTGCCCTGCTGTAAGTGGCTCGGTTTCATTTGACTTGAGCCAGTTTGTGTCACTGAGGCATCACAAAGCAGCCAGGTACCACTATGCAACTAGGAGGGCAAGAGATGTCTTCTTAAACCAGCAGGAAGGTAAACCTTTCAAAGACATGGACTTATCAACAGTCAGTTTTGTTAAAACAAAAATTTAGGAACTTCTCTGTAACAGTATGGTAATCCAATAAAACATCGAATATCTGCCCCTAACAATATGTAGCAAAGGCAGAGATTATGTATATATGAATGACAAGTCCAAGTTTATAATGAAGTAAAGTTCATCTGGGTCAATTTCTACTAGAAGTCATAGTAAAGGAGTGATAAATGAAGAAAATGGATTTATCTATATGGATTTATAATTATGCTGAAATAAGAATTATCCCACTGTCCACTGCTTTTGCAGCTTCTAACCATTTCAAACATGGTCCAAATATTCCAGGCTCATCCTGCAGTGATACAAATGTAAAATGGTCTTCTTGATATTCGAAATCCCGGGCAGAAGCCATATATGACCTGACATGGATTTTCAACACTGTCTTTAATTTTCATGGTTTGCTAAGCACCAAATACATGTACTGTCAAAGACAGATGCCTTTACAAATGAATACAGATTCACAGTGAAACCTCAAAAATATAATTATATCTTTTGTTAAAGGCTGATTTAATGATTCTTTTTCAGAAATTATGATGATTTGCTTTGTGAACAGTTTGTCGAAGTGCTGAGTGACAGAGACAAACATTCATATACTATTAATATACTAACTTTGTCAGTATGAAAAACAAGAGGTTTTTTCTTATTAATAAAATACAAAATAGTGATTCTCAGATTCTAATTAAAATCATGTACACAATACATAGGGTTTTTAATGTAGAAAGCTGTTAAAAAAATGTAGTATTCCTTTAAAAGTCACATTGCTGTTTAAAATGCCAATGTTTTAGTGGAACTTGTCAGTATATACAAATTGACTTTTTCGAATATTTGTAAAATTAACATCTTTGTTCTGCTCTGCTCTTCTCATGAATTTTTTGAGGTTTCACATAAATGCATGTGTCATTCAAGTCAGCTTCTGAATAACTGAAAAATTTACAGAAATGGTCCATTGCTTTTCCAAATGTTCTTTCAATACTTTTCCAAAGGATGCCTTTCAAATTGCCCAGAGACAATCAATCTAGCCAAGAATATCACATGTAGCTAACAAAGGTCACTTTCTTTTAAATGTATATACTAACAATGTATCTTAAAGAGCACTTGACAAAGACTCCTGATTTGACTTTTAGTTTCCCAAAATTTAGCACACAGATACAAAGCCCAATAGCATGAAAAAGAAATTAAGATTTTAAGTGTAATTGAAAGGCAATTTAACCAAGCTTTTTGCAGCAAATGCAGAAAATAAGCGCTGGAGGGAAAGACCATTTGGGTAACTGAGCGGCTTTCCCTCAAACAGCAGAGCAACTGGCAACACATGTGTGTTTAGTCTATTGCTAATGTACCAGATTGTAGAGGGAAGGAGGTGCTCTGATAATAATTATATCTCTAGAAGATGGGGTAATTCTATTATCATGTGGATACTGAATGGCTTTCATACTTTGTTGCTAAACTTAATCAAAAATAAGTTGTAAACATTGGTTATAGTCTTTTAGCTGTTATTTACATGAAGGCTCAAGTATTCCTCGCTACTTCGGCCTCCTTAAAAAACATGCAAACCCCACCCCAGGATCAGGAATTGTTGAGATTGATTTGATTGCAATAAAGAAGAAAGTGGAGCCAGGTTTACCCAGAAAGTTTTAATATTGCCTTGATATGTAGCAGAAAATTGTGAGCAGGTTCTTGGGACAGGACTGAGTATTTAAAAGGCATGCAAAAAAGAGGAGCAGGAAATAATCAGAATACATGGGCCAGGTCTAAAATAATTGATGTGCAAGGGCAGTAAGTGTCAATATTTGTTAATGGATGCTTAACTCTCTTCCACACCTGGAACTTTGTAATTTTCAGACTTAGCCTAAATAATAGAACACTGTTTCTGGAGGTCATGACTTTGCTTTTCCTTTTCAGAGTACATGATAAAAATTTGGTACTTGAAAATGTGAGAACATCAGAATATACCTTGTTTTCACAAGGAAAGCCCACCTGTTTCTTTCAATTGATTTAACAGTGTTTCAAAGACTGCTATCCTCATATGGGCACAACTCAGCTCCAGCAATTTGGTCATTGAAAGCAGGCACCAACTCAGCTCCAGCAATTTGGTCATTGAAAGCAGGCACCAATCATTTGGGCAATCTCACAAAAGTAGAAGGTATATAAATTGATGATAGAGCACTCTTTTGTTTTTTTTTTTTTTAGAAAGAGAGGGATTTTTGCAAGCTATAATGATGTTTCTCTATATAATTGAATGAAATATTTTATCTGAATAAATTCTCCTCTCACACCTCTAAAGTTGCTTTTGACCGCCCTTTTGATGCAGGCAAGCTACAAAGGTGGAATGATGACTGTAATAAGCTATGCAAAAAAAAAAGATTTACGGTATATATTTAGAAATGTAAGACATTGTCTCATTAATCACAGAATGACTGAGGTTAGGAGAAACCTTTAGAGGGCATCTGTTTAACGACACTGCTCAAGCCTGGCCACCAACAGTCTATTGCTCAGGACCATCTCCAGATGGAGACTGAGACTCCACAATCTCTGGGCAACCTGTGGCAATGCTCTGTCACCATTACAGTAAAAAAAATGTTTCTCAGTGTTCAGAAGAAACCTTCTGTGTTTTAGTTGGTGCTGGCTGCGTCCTGTCCTGTCACGGATACCACTAAAAAGAGCCTGGCCCTTTTTGCACCCTCCCTTCAGGTATTTGCACACACTGATAAGATGCCCCGAGCCATCTGTCCAGGCTGAACAGTTCATCACAATTCTCTCAGCTTTTCCCAATGCAAGAGATGCTCCAATCCCTTAACCTTTTTTATGACCCTTTGTTGGAATCTCTCCAGATGCTCTCTTGTACTGGGGAGCCCAGAAGTGGACACACTGATGTTATTGAAACATGAACTATATTTATTATCAAAGAAGGTTTTCCAAAAGGAAAATTATTTCCTTTTTTAGTGGCTGAAAAATTTCTGTTTTTACAAAAGCCTTAATCAATAAATGTTCTTAATCAATAAATTTCTGTTTCTACTAGAAATTCCTAGTAGGTCCTTTGCATTCCTAGGGCACGCAAGCTTCCCCAGAAACCTAGACTGGCCAGGATTTGGTATTAACTGTGTTTCTGTATACAACTGTAATGGATTTCTATATCTGCAACTAGGAGAGAATTTGTCTACAAGCACAGAATGACAAAATGCTGTTAGAAGACACTAAATGGTGCTATGCACTGTTCCCTACTTATAGAAACAATATCTTTACACATGATTATTTTACCTGGAAGAACTTGGGAGCTAACTGATTAAATGAAAGATTAAGAATTCCACAGACAATGTCTTTGGGATGAATACAGGTCCAAAGGGCACATTGTTTTCCATTGCGAGGGGTGCATGTTCTTACAAGAGTACAGTAAGACACTTCTGTATTTTTTTTTTTGTTTAATATATCAGTAGCTGTCTTGCTACAAGGTTGAGCATGTCTATTTGCTGGGGCTTTTGGTCTTCTCAAAGAACAGTCTGTTTACAGACCAGACAACAAGACAGAGACCTATAAGTGGAGAGGTTGTCTGTGAGCTCTGTGTGGAGTCTGAAGGTTCTCTGAAAAACAGAGAAATGTCACTTTGGACAGACCTTAGCCCATGGCACTGCACTCTATAGAAGAGCCTATCAACTCAAATAAAGAGTGAAATGCACACATATAACACAAGCTATAACCTTGAGGGGAAAAAAGAAGAACAGATCTGATTCTGTAGATATTTGGTAACNTGTAAACATTGGTTATAGTCTTTTAGCTATTATTTACATGAAGGCTCAAGTATTCCTCGCTACTTCGGCCTCCTTAAAAAACATGCAAACCCCACCCCAGGATCAGGAATTGTTGAGATTGATTTGATTGCAATAAAGAAGAAAGTGGAGCCAGGTTTACCCAGAAAGTTTTAATATTGCCTTGATATGTAGCAGAAAATTGTGAGCAGGTTCTTGGGACAGGACTGAGTATTTAAAAGGCATGCAAAAAAGAGGAGCAGGAAATAATCAGAATACATGGGCCAGGTCTAAAATAATTGATGTGCAAGGGCAGTAAGTGTCAATATTTGTTAATGGATGCTTAACTCTCTTCCACACCTGGAACTTTGTAATTTTCAGACTTAGCCTAAATAATAGAACACTGTTTCTGGAGGTCATGACTTTGCTTTTCCTTTTCAGAGTACATGATAAAAATTTGGTACTTGAAAATGTGAGAACATCAGAATATACCTTGTTTTCACAAGGAAAGCCCACCTGTTTCTTTCAATTGATTTAACAGTGTTTCAAAGACTGCTATCCTCATATGGGCACAACTCAGCTCCAGCAATTTGGTCATTGAAAGCAGGCACCAACTCAGCTCCAGCAATTTGGTCATTGAAAGCAGGCACCAATCATTTGGGCAATCTCACAAAAGTAGAAGGTATATAAATTGATGATAGAGCACTCTTTTGTTTTTTTTTTTTTTAGAAAGAGAGGGATTTTTGCAAGCTATAATGATGTTTCTCTATATAATTGAATGAAATATTTTATCTGAATAAATTCTCCTCTCACACCTCTAAAGTTGCTTTTGACCGCCCTTTTGATGCAGGCAAGCTACAAAGGTGGAATGATGACTGTAATAAGCTATGCAAAAAAAAAGATTTACAGTATATATTTAGAAATGTAAGACATTGTCTCATTAATCACAGAATGACTGAGGTTAGGAGAAACCTTTAGAGGGCATCTGTTTAACGACACTGCTCAAGCCTGGCCACCAACAGTCTATTGCTCAGGACCATCTCCAGATGGAGACTGAGACTCCACAATCTCTGGGCAACCTGTGGCAATGCTCTGTCACCATTACAGTAAAAAAAATGTTTCTCAGTGTTCAGAAGAAACCTTCTGTGTTTTAGTTGGTGCTGGCTGCGTCCTGTCCTGTCACGGATACCACTAAAAAGAGCCTGGCCCTTTTTGCACCCTCCCTTCAGGTATTTGCACACACTGATAAGATGCCCCGAGCCATCTGTCCAGGCTGAACAGTTCATCACAATTCTCTCAGCTTTTCCCAATGCAAGAGATGCTCCAATCCCTTAACCTTTTTTATGACCCTTTGTTGGAATCTCTCCAGATGCTCTCTTGTACTGGGGAGCCCAGAAGTGGACACACTGATGTTATTGAAACATGAACTATATTTATTATCAAAGAAGGTTTTCCAAAAGGAAAATTATTTCCTTTTTTAGTGGCTGAAAAATTTCTGTTTTTACAAAAGCCTTAATCAATAAATGTTCTTAATCAATAAATTTCTGTTTCTACTAGAAATTCCTAGTAGGTCCTTTGCATTCCTAGGGCACGCAAGCTTCCCCAGAAACCTAGACTGGCCAGGATTTGGTATTAACTGTGTTTCTGTATACAACTGTAATGGATTTCTATATCTGCAACTAGGAGAGAATTTGTCTACAAGCACAGAATGACAAAATGCTGTTAGAAGACACTAAATGGTGCTATGCACTGTTCCCTACTTATAGAAACAATATCTTTACACATGATTATTTTACCTGGAAGAACTTGGGAGCTAACTGATTAAATGAAAGATTAAGAATTCCACAGACAATGTCTTTGGGATGAATACAGGTCCAAAGGGCACATTGTTTTCCATTGCGAGGGGTGCATGTTCTTACAAGAGTACAGTAAGACACTTCTGTATTTTTTTTTTTGTTTAATATATCAGTAGCTGTCTTGCTACAAGGTTGAGCATGTCTATTTGCTGGGGCTTTTGGTCTTCTCAAAGAACAGTCTGTTTACAGACCAGACAACAAGACAGAGACCTATAAGTGGAGAGGTTGTCTGTGAGCTCTGTGTGGAGTCTGAAGGTTCTCTGAAAAACAGAGAAATGTCACTTTGGACAGACCTTAGCCCATGGCACTGCACTCTATAGAAGAGCCTATCAACTCAAATAAAGAGTGAAATGCACACATATAACACAAGCTATAACCTTGAGGGGAAAAAAGAAGAACAGATCTGATTCTGTAGATATTTGGTAACAGTAACCCAAGGCAGAGGATGTTGTCGAGCTTGACCAACCCTCATGAACCACATACCCTTAAATCCTTACATGGCCAAGAGCACCAAACCACAAATCAGAAACCAGAGAGCCAAGAGGACAAGAAATTCTGGAAACGGCAAGGGAGAACAACTGTTTTGTTGCTGAATCACAAAGGCATTGAAAAATGCCAGTGCTTCTGGGCTGAACAACTTTCCTCCCATGAAGATGAAGCTGGGTTGCTCGAAATCCACCCCAACCACAGAGCCTGCGCCTTGCTACAGGCACCATAGGGGAACAGCCATCAGGAGACATATATAGCTGCAATTACCTTCTTTCAGAGCAGGAGAATGACAGAAAACAGTAATTTCCTCTCAAGGTTATTTAAATGACAGCCTTTGAAAAGAATGAGGAATGAAAACTGCTGCTTTCAAAAATAAACTCGAAATACTGGATGTATTTAGACATGTGTGGTGTGTGTTTGTAGCTGACTCTTAATTTTACATCAGAATATTTATATTTGGCATCATATTTGCCTTGCAATATTGTTACTTTCAGGTGAGCACCATGTATCTCTGTATTTGTACTAACAAATAGTAGCACATGAAAATAGCTCAAAAACACCATATAATTTGCTCCAAAAAAAAGCTCTTAGGCATGACTTGTGTTAAAGGCTTACCCATGCCTACAGAGTCTGATGCCAATTTTTTCCTGCTCTTAATAGTTTATCCAAGAGAAGCTTCATGTAGAAGCTGGATTTCTATGAAATTATCTTATCTTCAGGGACAATGATATAATGACTTCTGCTTGAGAAACAGAGAGGATGTCTGGCAGGAATCCCTCCTTCGCCTTTGTCCTGACCATACAGAAGACAAATCTTAACACATTTAGAAAAGAACGTTACTACAGATTTATTGTTCACCCACACTTGCTCAGTGAAATTATAGTGGAAAACAAATTAAAAAAAGGAAACTTAGAATAAAACACCAAAAAATAACAAGCTATCAATTCATACATAATTTTGGAAATATTCCTGAAAATCGAGGATCCTATAAGTACTCAGCAAACTTTTAAGAATAACTCAGAATCGTGTCAGTTTGTTAGTTCTGAACAGCCTTGCATCTGAAGAAAGGAGGTTTTCTCACTGTCCAAATCTAGATGACTCCATCACTGCAGGTCCTATGAATTTTTCCAGACGAGCAATCCACATCATTTGCCCGGTGATTAAACTGTTCAGGGGATTTCAGAACCTTTCCGCGTGGGATGCACATCTTGAAGCAATCAGAAGGTGGCACCTTGTTATCGCTGCTGCGGCAGTGCCGGGTTTGTGTCCCGGGAGCCCGCGCAGGACGCGTAGCAGCCGGGCACCCGCGGTGCTGGGGATGGCTCTGCTCCAGCCAGTAACAAGGGGAAAAGAAGAGTGCTCTGAAAGGGGAAAGAAAGGATTCTGTTGAAGTCACGGACCTGCTAATAGCAGGCAGAGACATTCTTTGGAGGCATATAAAACTCCTGACATGCTTACTTGTAATTTGAATGCACAGAAACACACCTGGTATTGATAAGAATAAAAATAAAAATAAGAATAAAATTTAATGCTCTTAATGCAAACTACAAAGTACAACCAGCAGCCCTCAAGGTTTTGGTTTTGGTTTTTTTTGGGTTTACTTTGGGTTTTTGTTTGGTTTTGGTAGCTGTTTTTTGTTTGGTTGGGGTTTTGTT
>VZTH01008766.1:116474-171030 GCA_013397815.1 Aleadryas rufinucha
CAGAGACATTCTTTGGAGGCATATAAAACTCCTGACATGCTTACTTGTAATTTGAATGCACAGAAACACACCTGGTATTGATAAGAATAAAAATAAAAATAAGAATAAAATTTAATGCTCTTAATGCAAACTACAAAGTACAACCAGCAGCCCTCAAGGTTTTGGTTTTGGTTTTTTTTGGGTTTACTTTGGGTTTTTGTTTGGTTTTGGTAGCTGTTTTTTGTTTGGTTGGGGTTTTGTTTATTGCTTTTGGTTTGGGTTTTTTGCCTTTTTTTTTTTTTTAATGGAAAAAAACCCAAAACAAACAACAAAAAACAGAGCAGAGTTTCTGACGTTTTTGATGATGCCCAGAGCTTTTCCATAACCACCTTGACAAGGCAAACATTCCATAATAAAACAAGGCTTGCCCTCCCTCTGGCTTTAGGAGAAGAAGCAGCTACCCTAAATCTTGCATTAATTGAACACAGCAGATTTAGTTAAAAAAAATTGTAAATGTTTGAAAACGTGTGTTGTGTTAATGTCAATTTGCGCTTACTGTTCTTGTAAGGCTGAAAAAGAAAGATGGGGGATTGAACTTTTTTAGAGTCTCTGGTATGAGGCAGTTTGAAAACTATGATGTTAAACAGAGGTTCATTTTATTCTGAGCTGTAAAATTTCAGAGAGTGAATAGAACAGAACTGAATTCCCGCAGGCTCCTCACCTCCGCACAAGACATATTGCAGAGGTGGTTAAACACACCTTACAAATCAGATCCTTACTTCCAGGATCAAACTGGAGCACGCAAAACTGGAGAAAATCTCAATATATACCACTTTTACCCCAATAAATGATCCTCGTTCCTGCCTGAACTGGAGCTGCAAACTCAGAGACACAAGATGCATTCAAATTCAGACATCATGTATACTAAGCATCAAGCCCTGCTTACACTGTAAGTGTACATGTACATAATAAATTCTTAACCAAGATATTATAAATTACTCTATTTCTTTGCAGAAAAAAAGGACAATAGAAATACATTCAATACAGAAGTTTGAATATCATCAAAAAAATTGTCAAAATGCTGAGATTCTAATGTTTTTGTTTTCAATTTTGCTCTCCAGCAGCAATTCCTTTGTGTGGGCCACTAGCACAAACCTACTCCCTCTCCCATGACCTTTGTGGTGGAAATACTAAAATCCACCAACATCTATAAGGACAGATTCTAATTCTGCCTGGATTTGTTGGTAAATCTTGGTAGGAGAAGTTAGGATAAAGAATGTAAAAGCAGCCATAAAGGCACTGTATTGAGGTGTATTTAGAAATAATTCTCATTAGTAATCTCACAAGGGACTTGATGGCTTTTAGCTCACCTGATGCCTCATCATTCCCATTCTGTCAGAGAGCAAGTGACCCATATCCACCCCTTCCTTCCTACTTTTGCCTTGGTAGGGCTTTCTTGGTCTCTCATTTTCCTGATTTAAGTCCCAGTTTGTGCAAAGGCTCTTCTATGCCTTTGTTCTTTAAAGTTTTCTCACTTCTGGGTCTGTACCTCCTCTCTTTCTGGAGCCAGATTTGCTAGAGCTTCCCACGGTCTAAAGAGCTCTGTGTGCTGAAATGAGCAATTCTGAGGTTTTTCTGGGACCCAAATTGAAGCTTTAGCTGGCTGCTGAGCTGGTCATGCCTTGTACCCGACACAACACTTCTTGACAGCACTTATCGTTGGATTTGTTTCTCCAATAAGAGAAGGGGATAAAAGACCCTTGGACATTTAAGCAGGCTCTGATTTTACTTTGAATAAATTTTAACTTACATAACCCCACAGACTCCCTGAAGAATGACTGATATAAACCAGTTGATGCAGAAGGTGATGACTGTTGAAAGCCTAATGTCACCAATGTTGTATGGTCAAGGGCCACTTTTAATTTTGGGTATTCTTTAAATAAGAATGTCAAAGAATCACTTTTGCAGTAAAACCACTCCAAATGATCTGTTGCTGAGCAAGACAAATAACTGGCTGAATACATCTAAACTGGATGGGGAAAAGCTGAGATAGAAAATGCCCATTTTCCACTTAAACATACTTGTTTTAATTTTAGTGCTTTAAAAACATCTTAACTAATGTAGCCAAAGTTTCATCAAAAGCAAACGTCTGTGTTTTATTATCTTGACCTAAATAACCTTAAACATGCCCTTAAACTGAGGTGCAGGTGGCTTATGGTAATAATTACCATAATGATTCAATTTGGCACTTTTTAATGGAGCTGTCACAATGCACACACTACTTCTATAGCAGCTGAATTACAACAAATCTTACTGAGTTATTATTTCATTAACTTTTTGAAGTTTTGGCAATGATTTAAATGAAAAGGCACAAACATTATGTTGTTAATCTTTGCTTACAAATGTATGGTGTTTGCCGCTAAATTATAACGATATTTAAAAATTAACTAAACTAGTTCCAACTTTAGCCTGGGAGAAATTGAATTTGAAAGAGGCCTCCCAGAATGATTGCTATGATCCTGATTGCACAGCAGTGCAACTGGACACCTAAATGTCTGGTAGGTGTTCTACATTTATCATTTAATACTCCTTAAGTAGCCAAGGAGAAAGAGAAGCACATCCAAGGGCAATTCATCCTCCTTGTCTTCAGGTAGTACAAATCTGTCAGGAATAGCATCTCTCTCTCTCTCTTTCTTTCATTTACTCATGTTGGAAGCTTACCCTTTGGGTTACTAAAGCTGAGAGGATTCACAGCCACCTATCAACATGCTGTTGTAGTCCCTACTGTCAGCTAGAACAGACTGGCTCATGTCCTTTGACACAGTGGAGGACCTGGTGTCACTTCTCCACAGCATTTTATTGTTGCACACACTTCATTAAAAAAATGCCAAGTTCCTATTTAGATTTCTATTCCTTACACAATGTCTTTCATCTTACAGTAACATTGTGGAAGTAAATATTATACTGGTATAGAATTTACTCTAGTGATGTAGTCTTGAGTCTTGGGCAATCAGTACCTGTTGAAAATTTACTCCAGGGATGTGAGAATTTCAATCTTAGATACTCAATCAGTATCTATTAAAAATTCACCATTAATTGTACTTGATCTAGAAACATTAAACTGAAGAAAGTGATTGTCCTATTTTGTTCTGAGTAACATAAAATAGGATAAATTGCTCTTTTTTGACAGTGAAACACATGTAATACAAGCCACATACAGCAAAAAATCACGTTAATCTGTCTTTTTCTGCTAATTTGATGGTACATGCCCCTAGACTGTGTATTTCAGAGGCTTGCAAAGCAGCAATCAGTTTTGTTAGATGTTGGTTGGGTGAATAGCACTGACTCCAAAACTAGTGTCACCCTCAAAAGTCTTCTGCTTTGCCCAATTTTTGCTAATCCAGCAATGGAGGACCTGAGGGGGTCACCCCAGCTGAAGAGTTTCCTCCTGTTACCCAGAGCTGCTGTGGGGCTGCAATACTTCCTTCTTCATGCATGAGGAGAGTCTGGGGTGATGCTGTGCTATAGCCTGTCCCAGCTTCAGAGAGGCTGCAAGCTGCTGTGGGCAGGGCCCCACTACATCCGTGAGACCACATCCCCTCTAGTTCTTCTTCACTTGAATGCAATCTCTAACACTGTTAGCACTCTGGGAGAGTCAGTAAATGTTATATTAGGAAGCCAAGCATGCAAATAGAACAGAAGGAATGAGTAAGGGCTCTTCTCATCTTTACATTTTTCCAAGATCTGCAGGACGTGGAGCAAGACTGTGTACAATATCCATCCTACTTCCCTTTGTAAGAGCAGGACTTACCCCAAGAACTCAGATCTCTTATCCCTGTCATTGACCAGTGCTGTCATTTGTTTCAGGGAATTCATTTATGTGCTTTTTTTCCAATAATGTTATTGTAGGTTTACATAATATTATCCTTTAAATGAAAGAAAAGGAATAAAAAGACCTTTGCATATTATGTTATGATGATTAAAAAATATTTGGATGGACATTTGAAGACACTAATTACCTCACTAATTATTTTATTTAAGTCAGTTTTCTGCAAGACTTTATTTCTGCTGATAGTCACTGACTCTCATCTCATTCATGTCCACTGAGACTTTTATAAGGAATATTTTTTTTTATTTTACCTGATAGTGTGGAGTGAATCAATTTACATTAGCGGATATTCAAAATGCATGACTTAAGCTTGGGCATTATTTTGGTTGGAAATATTTCAACATTAGGTTTAAAAACTGAATTACTTCACCTGACTGAAATAGGTCATTAGAAAACAAATTTTCTGATTGATTATCTAAGCATTTCACTGGCTAGCTTTAAGCCCATATTAATCACTCGGTGTGGGTTCTACTGAATCATGTTCTGAAGAATATTACTGGATCAGGGTCTTATGCTAAAATAATCTTACCAGATTTCACAACACAATTTGCATTTCTATAGTGATCGTGAACACTCATTTCCTGCAGTCTATGTGAGTGAATAGACTGCCGTGGCTGAATGAAGTGAGATGTCTGACAGATCCCTGTTGCATAGTGACAAAAAGCTTAACATTTCACTAGACATGACAGCTGCTGAAGAGATAGACTTGATTCAGTGACATACTGAGAATTGCATGTTTGAGCATTGTCATTGGTTACTAGAAGCAAAGCTCATTTCCACAGCAATCTACTAGAAAAGCATTGTGCTTCAGGCATGGGATGTTTTGCCTTTTTCTGGGCCACAAGAGGCCCCAGAAAAAGGCAAACATTGTTCCTGAAAAATCCTTGCAATACAGAAGAATAGTAGTTTTCTTGCATTTTAACTACCAAGTGAATTCATGCAAACAACATGTCCAAATCAGAATTAATCACAGAATCAGAATGGTTTGAGTTGGACCTTAAAGATTATCTAGTTCCAAACCTTGCAATGGGCAGGGACACTTTTCACTAGACAAAGCTGATCAAAGCCCCTTCCAACCTGGCCTTGAACACTTCCAGGGATGGGGCACCCGCAACTGCTCTGAGCAACCTGCTCCTTTATGTCATTACCCTCATAATAAAGAATTTCTTCCTAATATCTTATCTAAACCTCTTCAATCTGAGTTTGAAGCCATTTCCCCTTGTCCTAGCACTACCTGCTCTTGTAAATAGCCTTTCTGGAGCTTCTTTTTCAGCCGCCTTTAGGCACTGGAAGGCTGCTATAAAGTCTCCCTGGAGCCTTCTCTTCTCCAGGCTGAACAATACCAACTCTGTCCTCAAAAGAGATGTGCTCCAACCCGCTGGTTCAGCTTTGTGTCCTCTCCTGGACACTGNCCAAACCTTGCAATGGGCAGGGACACTTTTCACTAGACGAAGCTGATCAAAGCCCCTTCCAACCTGGCCTTGAACACTTCCAGGGATGGGGCACCCGCAACTGCTCTGAGCAACCTGCTCCTTTATGTCATTACCCTCATAATAAAGAATTTCTTCCTAATATCTTATCTAAACCTCTTCAATCTGAGTTTGAAGCCATTTCCCCTTGTCCTAGCACTACCTGCTCTTGTAAATAGCCTTTCTGGAGCTTCTTTTTCAGCCGCCTTTAGGCACTGGAAGGCTGCTATAAAGTCTCCCTGGAGCCTTCTCTTCTCCAGGCTGAACAATACCAACTCTGTCCTCAAAAGAGATGTGCTCCAACCCGCTGGTTCAGCTTTGTGTCCTCTCCTGGACACTGCCCAGCAGGTCCAGGACCTTTTTATGTTGGGGATCCTGGAGCTGGAGTCCAGGCAGAGTCTCACCAGAGTCAAGTATAGGGGCAGAATCACCTCCCTTGCCCTGCTGACCATGCTTCTTTTGATGCAGCCCAGGACACAGTTGGCTTTCTGGGCTGTGAGAGCACATTCCTGGGTCATGTCAAGATTCTCATCTACCAACACTGCAAACCCTTCTCCTCAGGGCTGTTCTCAATCCATTCTCCACCCAGTCTGTACCATGCTTGTGTTTGCTGGTACCCATGTACTGGACCTTGCACTAGGCCTAGTTGAACTTCATGAGGTTTGCACAGTCCCACCTCTCAAGTCTGTCCAGGTCCCTCTGGATGGCATCCCTTTGCTCTAGTTATGTCAACCACACCACCCAGCTTGGTGTTGTAGGTAAACTCGCTGAAGATGCACCCAAACCCACTGTCCATGTCATTGACAAAGATGTTAAACAGTGCTGGTTCCAATACCAAAATCCTGAGGAACACCACTGTGTAGGTCCAAAATCTTGGTCAGGTATAATTTCTCCTACAAATTTCAAGCCCAACTGAAGCATGTGAAAAATTTTCTGAAGCCATTTTTCTTAAATCATATGTAAATGATTCTGTATCTTAATGCCATTTTTGCTCAGGAGTGTTGTCCCTTTTTATTTGTCCAATAGTTCAATAAAAACAGTTTAATTTGTGAGTCTGGAGATAATTCACACAACATTAATGTAACTTCTATTATTAATTATTTGTAATAGATGATTTATCATCTTTCCTACATTACAGTATTATGCTCCTGAAGAAAATGAATGGTAGGGGACCTAAACAAATGGAATAGGGAATAATAGGGTGATACCTGAGGTTTTCCCCTGTTCTCTAAATATTTAGGCCTTATTGAAAGCTGAAGAAAATCGTGGAAAGATTTTGAGGATCTTTTAATCATCTTCACATAACCAAATACTCTGTTACTATTTGTTCAATCATTAAGGAATACAGTGTGTGGTATGAAATTGAAGGATCCTTTTTCATCCTTTTTAGGAGCCATATTGCATACTAGTTTCCCAAAACTTTTTCTCATTACTTTTCCAGTTCTATGTGAACTTTTCAAAGTCATGGCAATTTACACACACACACACACACACACACACACACACACACACACAGGGTTTCTTTCAATGGAATATATATTCCTTTCTTGGCAAAGAGTTGATAAACTCCCAATTAATTCTTCAAACAAATGATGGCCAAGGTACCTAGTCACAGTAGAGCAGTGCTGTTCAAATTTCACATGCTATTCCCTTCTCCTTCACAGAATATGACACTTTGGACCTTTTATTTCCCAGCTGCCATTTGACTGTTGGTGCTAGAGGGACACAGTTTTTGTGTTTGAACTGACAGGTGAGAGGTCTTCTCTGCTGATCTTAGAGGTATCATCATTCCACATTGTTACTCGGCTGCAGGATAACCCAGAAAGTGGACCCTGCCTTGCTGACTCATGTACATCATGTCCTTTGAATACAAATCATGGAAGAAATTTCACTGCCATCCCAGATTCAGTGACATGAAGCAGAAAGTCAGGGGAGGGGTCCTGTAACTAGTCTCTGTGTATCAGCCTAGTTGAGTCATGCACAGTACTGACAACCTCCACGAGAGAAAAGGAAGCTGTATCTCATGCCTGTGCTGGGTTTGGCTGCCACACGTGGCAGAGTGGGACTCCAGCTGCAATCCGCTCTTTTTTTGTTAGACGATTTTCATCCTCAGCACGTGGTGGTGTCTGATGGTTGAGCAGGTGTCAGGGATGAGGACAGCAGGGCTGGATACTGTCATCTCGGCAGTGGTGGTTCATTGGCTAACCCCTGGCACACCAGTGGAGCTGTTTTGTCAGCAGTTAAAGAGCACAATTGAATGGCACTCCTTGAACTTCAGTTGATGGGTCATTTCTGGCTCACACTGCCACAGTTTGCTGTCTGCCTGGAAGCATCCAGGCTCTCACATGCAGCACAGAGCACTGAAAGGTGAGGCTCTGTGCCACATCTGATTTACGTTGTAGCCTCTGAATACAAGCTAAGCTCAGATCACAGAGGACAGTTAACAGCAAATGGTGGACTGGGTATGAAAAATAAATCTGTATGAACAAAAATGTCTCTGTCTGATACTAAGTGATCTACATATTCACCTTGACTTCTTTTTTTCCATGGGCAAAATTTACATTTTTATTTGCCACAGTGACTCATCATTTACCTTTCTATCTTCTCTGGTAATATGAGCCATTAAAATTGATGTCACTAATAATAAAAAAATAAATACAAACTCACTTTCCTAAGTGTGAATAAACAAAACATGACACTATTTTTTATAGAAATTGATAACTATCAGGAAAAAATTATAAAACAAGAAGAGCACATGCAATATATTTAGAGAGAACCTTTTTATAGCATCCAGTTGCCATGGAAACACATTGCAGCAAACAGAGAGGCAAGTTCAAATACTTCCAGCTCCAGTCTGCACTTCAGGATCTGCTGTTTGCACTGCTCCTGCACCAGGTACATACTACATGTACTGCAGTGAAGCTCTAAAACTCCTCACTGAAAATGTAAAAAATAGTCCTTCATGTGAAGGACACCTCTCCTGGGAAAAAAACAAATTTTTTTCCTGGGAAAAAAACAAATACAAAAACCCAACAAATGAACTGATAAGAAACAATCTTCACTAAACTGTTTATATTTATAAGGGAACAAAGATGGTAGAAGTCTCTTTGCACTGACAAAATTTGGAAAGCACAATAAACAGAGTAGCTCTTACCTTGGGGGCAGTGTGGTCCATCCCACCAGAAATTTAGAAAAATCTCTGAAGGATTTGTATTTCTGTCTTCAGCCAATGCTGAACTGCACTCCTTGCACCACACTGTAATGATTCCATGATGATTTTTTGCCTTTTTCAAATACCCCTTTTTTACCCCTTTTATATACCCTTTTATACAGTTTTATGTATCCTTAGTGCCTGTAGCCCACATACTTATAATTCCTTAACCCAATATTCCGTTAAGCCAGGAGACCAAACATCCTGGAAGCCTCGCAGTTGTGGGTCAGAGAGCCCCAGACACCAAGGTCCTCTCCAGAACACATTCTGTAAACTAAGATAGGCCCATCCAGGGGGAAAGTTCCTCAGATGAGGGGTTCACTCAGCCTCTCATTGGGGAATCTTTGGTAGATATGCTAATTCACAAGGCCTATAACTGTATATGGGATGTATGATGTGTGTGCATTTCGGTGTGTGCTGCTCAGCGCATTCCACCCGCATGGAGAGTGCACCTTAAGGATCCTTAAATAGATACCGAGGCAAACCCCTTCTCCCTTTTAACCGTGTTTAGCTCTGATTTTAAGACCAGGGAAAGGCAACAGTAACTAATGTTAGGGGTGACTCAAGTCAAAGTTCCCCTTGCAGCACTTTTGTGCTTCCTTACCTAACAGGGTTTCTCCATTTTGCGTGCTTCTTTTTATTTTTGAAATTTCATTCTAAGACTCAAAGTTTCATTTTGAGGGAAAGCCTTTTTTTCCATTTCAGACTGTAAATTGCTCAGAAAGCCAATGCTCAGTATTGAATGACTCTCATTGTTTAACTAAAATTCACTCTCTACTTAGATGAAATAAAGGTTAATACACATTGGGAATTTAATCTCTCTGACAGATCTGGAGTTTGTTATTTTGCTGTTTCTTCTGGAAACGATACACCCAGATGACCCCATTATGTGCACAATAATAAAATAAATTCCCGGGAGTGCCTAGCAACCTTGCTCTGTCCCACAGTGCAAAATATGTCTTGGTTTGGAACTTGATAGCATTCAGAAATGACTGATGGTATCAACATGGGCAAAATTCTAATCCAGTATTTGTAAAACCCTAGTTTCTTCTCTGAGAAAGCACACAGTGCATCCAAATTTAAACAAGCAGTTTCTCTCCTATTTTTTTTTTTCCTCAGAAAAATTTTGATGTTCAAAGGAGCCACCTAACTCCTTTACCTCTTTGACATGGCAATACAACCATGGAAGAAAGTACACCGGCATTCATAGTTCACCTCTTGAACCTTTTAATGTTTTTAATCATTTTTTATAGGCAGCCATCAGCTATGACTCTCAGCAAAATACTGCAGATCAAAAGTCAGTTATCAAGCTATTTCCACCACACCAGTTCTGAATGTGGTATTCCATTCTTTTATTTGCCCCTTTATAGAAATGTGCTGTAGCTTCTCTCCAAAGGTGCAGCAGACTTCCAGACACACAAAAGATGTGGCTTCTTTTCCCGGATATTGCATCAGGTGCTGCATTTTCTGTGTGGCATCTAAAATCTTCTATCATTAGACCAAATTACTTTGGTTCTCAAAGCCCTACTCAGAAAATGAAAAACATTATTTTGTTGTGAATAGAAAAGTATTTTTTCTTTCCTAAGAACACAGTAATATCACAGAATGTTCATGCTCAGCCCTATTGTAGAATGTCACCAAAAAAATGAGATTTGAATGGATTTGGTTTACAAAATCAGGGTTGTTCACTGCTGAATACATGAAGTCCACAAGACTCAAGACATTTTTCAGTATTGGAAAAGAAAATAATAGAAGAAATTATTAATTTCATATAGTGAAAAATAAGCTCACATCTTTAAAAACATTTCAATTCATATTTTAACATGAAATTTTAACTTGGGATCTTTGGAGTTATTCTCACTGACCTCTCACTGATTTGGAGTAATTCCCACTGATTATATAACATTATGATTTTATTTGGGGACTTTCTGGTCTTTATATAGAAGATGGGAAAGGGAAAAGAACACAGAACCCTAGAGTAAACTCATTACTGTTGATACCATCCTTGCTGGCCTCTTCTCATTTATTCCCCTCCCCTGCAGATCATTGACATTTCAAAACTTTGGACAACTTTTTGTTATATTTAAAATACAAAGTTGATTCCTTCTTTTCCCATGAAAAGTTCTGAGGTTTCCCTGAACCACTACACTGAATCAAGACAAAAGAAAGTAAGGTTCTATTTTGAACCAATTATTCCTTTTAACATTTTTTTTAAGTATCTGAATGTAAAAAGTGATATCTCAGAGAACTAGAAAATATCAAATGGCACCCTTAAACTATTGGGGAAGTGATTTTCTTAGCTTCCCAAAGAGACACATCAATCACTTCTGTCTATCGAAGTACCAAGATGAAAGAGACCAAATACATTGCTTATTTTAGTATATAGCAATCTCCTTTAGATTATTTTTAAGAAACCTTTATTGCTGCCTTTGCAAAACTAGCCCTGTGGTAATGAAGGCATTCAGTTTTACAGCTGAGGAAAAAATTTTAAAAATTGAGTAATTTTAGAAGCACATTTGCAGAACTGTGTTCCTATGGCATATATCATGCTGTGAATGTAAGAGGATAAGAGTCAATCTAAAGGTTTTTCAAAATCACCTGCAGGAAGCCTTTGTGGCTTAAATGATGCTGAGGAATGCAGGCCACCAAAGGTTCAGCTGATAAGAGTTACTGCTTGGTATTTGCCTCTGCTACTCTACGACATAGAGCATGAGGTTATATACACAGAAGCAGATCAGAATTTAGAGCGATGATAGCAAGCCTCTGAACATAGACAGACCTTCCCCAGAAATTATCAAAACATTCTAGGATAATAAATGCATGTAAAAAACATGGCTTTTTGCAATTTGAGTTAATACAAGTAAATATCAAGTGAAAGTGGCTTTTACTGGAGAACCACCAGTCATTTTTTATTCTTGTATAACAAGGGCATTTATCATATGTGTATAAAATCTTCTGAAAATTATTGATTCTAAAAACCAGATTTTTGCAGACACTTTCTCATATTCCTGTGTGTTTCATGAAAATAATGACAAAAATGCAGCTTGTGCATTTCATTACTGTTCTCTCAGGCTTGGCCTACTTGAAGTAGTCAGTTCAAACCCAACCTGGTAAAGACTGGTTTACTCCATCATGTTTTTAACAGCAAAAACAAGGAGGGAGTACACAACAAAGGATAGGAGGAGGAGGCTGAAAAAATATAGGTGGAACATAAATTAGTCTGTTGAAAACAAACCATATTTTCAGCTGTTGTGCTAATAATTCTTGAAGATAGATTAATTTCAAACACATGGAAACCCTTCTAGTGCTAACAGATGCTACAAGGCCCCACGAATGGCTGACTGCTATTAAAGTGGTCAGTGATGTGGAGACAAGAGTGGGGAGAAAGATAGGAGAGAGAGGGACAGGAAAAGGAGGTCTCTCTTAAGTAATGGCAGCATTACTCCTCCGAGGCAAATGAGAACATTAAACTTACAGTAAAAGAGGTATCCTGATTTTCCACATGCAGGGTCAGTACAGCACAGCCATGTGGGTTTGAACATGAAGTCAGAGGAATAAAAACTCTTGGGACCATAGAATGCCTCGCTCGGCCACAGCAACCAGGAATTCTCCTGCTTTTACACAAAGCAGCATACTCTCTTGCACTGAGGAGAAATCTTGCAGATTTTGGCAGGGATAAGACTGTTGCAAATTTATCAAAGTGAGGCTTTTGAAGACACTAAAGCAACATGAAATCTAAGGAAACCTAGCAGACTTAAAGACTCAGAAATCCCACTATAAAGAAATGTTCTGGGGGATTATTTTTCACCAGCAAGAAACAATTCTCATGTGTTGTTGTCTTTGCTCTAAGCAGGGTTAAGCACCGAGAACTGTCCTAGTCTCAGACCATGCTTGATTCAAAGCCATAGTTTCTTACTTAGCTACCTATGTATTTTTGCATAGAAGGAAAACATTGGCCATAACATCTCCAAAATACACCATTTGATAGACTACTTGAAGTCATTGGGAACAACTTTAACTTGAACTGCTTCCTGAGAGGATGAAACCAGAATGTGGATGGTTATTAGGAAGCCTTGACTCAAATTTATTTTTTTACAGTTAGAGCTGTAAATTGGATAGTGCATTTCTCATTTGCAGAGATTTGGAATTTACCTTTCTACTTTGTATTTTTACATGAAAATATTTCCACTGAAATTTTTTTCCTTCTGCTTTAAATAATTGCACTCAAAAATATGCATATACATCTTTCTAGAAAAGAAGCCCCTTTCACACAAATAAGTATTTCTTCCTCTAGTATTGTGCTGTCTGCAGTTTTTGCATTACATATCTTTCATGAAGGTGTCAAGTTGAAAAATTTTGTGCTAAGCTTTACCTCTTGTTCACACTCCCTAAACTCCCTTTGCGAATGGGATAATTCTTGTGTGGTTCATATGTGGATTAACTAGTTGAAATTAGAACAGTGCTTTCATGTGTTTGTCTGTAAGTACATAGCAGCAAATACAGGGTAAATGCATACAGGACAATGCCTCAGCAGCCAGGAGAAGCAATGAAGAAGAATTAATATTTTTCATGAGATTCAGCCTACACAGGCTACGAAAGCAGGTGAGACTTCGGTGTGATGCCTGTGCAATCTTAGCTCTCTTAGCTAGTGAGAAGTGGAGATAGCTGAGCTCAGAAGGAACATAATGCTTTTTTAGGAAAATGTTCCTCAGACAATATACAACATGTCCTATTTTGCTGAAGATCAGACTAAAAGGACCTCTCATCCTAGGCTTGTCTGGGATCATTGTTCAACAGCAGAAAGTAGCAGATGCTCCAGAGAAAGGTATAAAACTGTGTGTTAGGAAGTTAACAAAGATCCTCTCTTCTCTGACACAATCATTCTTTTCTCTTTCTGTACAGCCTACACCTGACCACACAAAACTGTATGTATCTGTGTGCCTGTTGATGAGATTGGAGGAGTCTAAGGGACTCAGTGTCACTACAGCTGCTCTGTACCTCGATGAAACATTAACCTCTAGTGATGCCTTCTTGATTCCTAGTGTTAGTGCATTTGATGCACTGTGGGTTAGGCATTCTGACACACAACTTTGTGCTTTGCCCACATAGGAAAACTAACTTCCTTAATACAAACACAGCAGGGTCCTTCACTGTTCTTGAAAAAAGAGAATAATTCACTTAAAGATTCCAGGAGGCACTCTTCCATTCTAAGCACATTTATTCTGCAGCCTGGGAGGGAAGATTCATCTCACCTGCTTCAAGAAGTCTTCAGGGTC
The DNA here is from genome assembly GCA_013397815.1 of Aleadryas rufinucha. NCBI lineage: Eukaryota > Metazoa > Chordata > Aves > Passeriformes > Aleadryas > Aleadryas rufinucha. Next base: position 130,299 of record VZTH01008766.1, read on the forward strand.
GATGCTCACACCTAGGCTGCTTTAAGTGACAGACTCAAAGAGGCACTCACAGCATGTGATTCATCTCACCTATCTCCAATGACTACTTTAGCATAAGATAAATTTTGCACTAAAGATGCCCATTTTTCTCCACTGACTTTAATGGAGACTAATAACCAAGGGAGTGCCAAGTGATTAGCTCAGATGCAGGTGTCAATGTCTGGTCAAGGATGAATTCCAGTCACTGTGACCACCACTTAATGAAGACATATCCAAGATAGATTTAAACCTGCAGCAGCTAACCCATATATATCTGCACAGATAGCAAAATGAATATGAGAAGCTGGCCGAAACCTACCACACCCATCAGGCCACTGCAGTAGGACACAACCATCCCATAGATAAAGAGTCAGTTCTTGTTAGCCCTTTACATGCACTGGTACACGAGAGTAGCCACAAAATGCAGTGGTAGAACTAAGATATGTTGCCTTTTGGCATAGGCAAACTTGATGCACTTGTTCTTTAAAACATTGTCATGACACTCTGAGTCTGGAGGAACATGAATTCTTTGCACTGACATCAGAGGGGTTCTTTATTCCCCTTTGAAACAGTAATTTCTGATCTTTATATCCAAGATTCTCAATGTTGGCAGAGGGATTAACTCAGCGTTTTCTAGCATAGTGTTTAGAAAACTGTTTAGTAAAGTTGACCCTTCTTTATCTTGCTATTTGACCTGATGGGAAATTAGATCTATAAATCTCTTTAATTGCCCTCCTGTTGTGACAACTTTCTGCAGTGACTGACTCCATGCAATGTCAGCTAAACTTGATTTAAAACTAGTGCTCTACATGCTGCAGGCTGCCAAACTGGCATATTTGAATTAATGTATCCTGCATTTATTTACAGCACTTTGATATAAACACAGATGTAGAAGAATCTGTTCACAGTTTTTCCATTCTATAAGTATTTTCTCAAACCATGTGCATGCTCTGGTGAATTTCTGTATTTCTTTACAGTGATTGCCTTTTTGAGAAGAGGTTGTATTCTTTATACTGGTAGAAAAAATCCTGAAGACTTCTTATATGAAAATGTTATACTTCACTAATATGAAATAGAGATCAGAGATCAACCTGTAATTTCACTGGCTGGAATTAATTATTCAATCCTCAATGAGATATGTTTGCAATAAACACCAGACAGTGTCAAATCAGAAACTAACACTTCTGCTGCTCAGAGAGCATAAGTTCTCCCTGCTTGGAAGAACAGTACAGAGAAGTAGGGAATAAAGTACTTGATAAGAATGCAGAGAGAACTAATGTCAAATTACAATTACTATTCAGGTTTCTTGCCATTTCAATGAATTTTTAAAGACTAGGTGTTATTCAGTTACACATATTAAAATTCAGTAAAGCTGTATTAGGTAGCGCATACTTATCCATAAAAGACTTACAGATTCTAAAAATATCCTTCAGTTTCATAAATATGTACTTTGAACAGCACTGAACTATAGTCTAAACAGTGCTACTAAGTCTTCTGCTCAAAATTAATGCCAAGAGCACCAAAAGCTTTACTTATATTTAAAATTAGCAGATGAAGAATCCTTTGCCAGATAAGAAATTTATGGAATGAAAATTAGCTTGGAATAACACTTTTAAATCTACTCTCTGAAAAGTCCATTTGGCCATTCTTCTCTTCTGCCTTGTCTTTTTCTAGAATATTTCGTTTGGAAGTCTGAGCTGGAAAATATCATTTCCCATATTGTCATATTTTTGGCAATCAGTTCTGCTCACTAGGTAGTTTTTCTAATAAATTAAGTATTATGCTTTCAATTGTGTGGTTAGTTTAGGAAAGGAATTGTATTTTGCTTCTAATTAAAACTTCATTTTAATCAAGGAAAATAGATGAGAATATGTAATGAAAAGTGATGGGGCTGAGGAATGTAGCAAACTGGTGCTTCAATAAATTCTGGCAGATAGGAAGTTGAGAAGTCAGATGAATGGATATGTGAAACATCATCTAGACTTACACCAGCCAAATATGATTGAAACCCAATCATAATACTTCAGGTATGACTTTTCACAATTAATGCTTTCTTGTAGCTGTTCTAGCTACAAATTTTGCTCAATCAGCATCCGATCTGAATAAAAATTAGATTTATGGGCCCGTCAGTCGACACGAGCTATTTCACTATACTTCACAGATAATGTTCTATCTCAGCCCAGCTGCAAAATAAAACAATAATGAAAACCAGGTGAACAAGTGCACAAGTGTTGGTAGCAAAGAGGCTTGAGCTTCTGCTGATGTACCTCAACCTTACCTTCAGAGAGAGGGAACACATCCAAGGTCTACAGGGTTCAAGTAAATCTAATTCCAAATAACTTATTTTACTTAGACCAATAACCTTTTTTATTAGACTAAATATACTGGAAGAAGAGTATGTGACAGACTCAATCAAAACATGCCCTTATTATACAGAAGTCATTAGAATTCAGCATTGATTTCGCTGCAGCACAACTGACTCCTTTGAATAGGCAAATGAAAGAACAGTGAAATGCTGTGCACTTTTGTCTTGGACTAATTTGTCTGTCATCTCAGTGGCTATCAATGGGCTAAGTATCACCCCTCCACTACAACTGAAGATAATTTTTTGTTTTACACACTACAGCTGTCCTGCACACTTGCCAGGGCTGACAGCAGTAAATTGGAAATAGTTGCTCATTACCCCTAAAGACTTACGGATTGAATTAACAGGTGACAGTGCACTGCACTTCAGAATGAGGGTGCACTGCAAAAGGTTAGGCTACGTGGAGGAAAGTCAACGGTTCTTAATCTATCTGATAAAAAAATCAACACATCTAGTATGCTTCCTTCCTATCCTTTTTTCTGACCTCTCCCTGAAGTCAGGTTGTACACATTCAGTTCAGCAGAATTTTCTCCTGTTCTTCTCACCTACCTATTCAGGCAAAAGCTTGAATTTCCCATGGATATGCATGTGGAGAAGGTACTTTCTGCTTTTTCATATCTCCTATCTAGTTGAAATGCATACATTTTGCCTGAGAAGAACAACTCCAGAAATCAGTAGAATAGAAGAAGTATCTCTAAGACTCAAAGAGCTGGTACCTATGACTGTTTTCCTGCCTACAATCAGAATAGCAGCCTTACATACAAGAACTGAGACAATGATAGCTATGTAGTTAAGTCATAAAACACCACTTTCTCTGTGAGGGCTTGTAAACACTCATAATTTCCACAAAACTTTGTTATACTAATAAAGAGAATTTGAAGAGTAAAAATAACATTCCATAATAAATAAATAAATAAACTGACTAAATAAATAAAATTCAATTATACCAAAGTGCTGTTTTCCCCATCACTTTTGACAGGACTGTCCAGATCATTTAGGGGAGTCTGGATTATAAACTTTTTAAAAGGTCTTCAGACTTTTCTCATGAAATATCAGCTATACCACATAGGCAGTAGGATCATTATATTTTTTTTGTCATTTTCAGACTGAAACTCTACACTAAACAGATTAAATAGAAGATCCCTGGAACAGTGAATTTTCATTAGTGATTATAGTGAATAGGGAGTCCCATGCCTAGACAGGACTTCTCAGTAGATGTATGGTTTTTTCCTCATCTCATCATAAGGTTACTAATTCCTTCAAAATACTTAGAAAATATCTAGAAACATTTCTTGCAACAATGAGGCTTCCTTTTTTTCTTTAAAGTTAACCCACTGCAGAATTACAATATCAGTACTGAACAAACCTATGTATAGATGTCATCCCTCTAATCTGATACTGTTGAAGTGTAGAGGAATTTGAATTTTCACATCTTAATTAAATTGCAATGACAGCTTCATGTACAAGAAGCTATAATTCCTACCGCACAGTGTATAACTCATACTCCCTATTTTTAACTCTTGCTTACTGCTCATGTTATATTCAAAAACTGCCATGCCTTGGTAGTGTTACTTGCTACTTGCCACCTGGCTACTATTTTTGCCCTATACCATTAGAGAAATTGCAAAAGCAATATATACTTCTTGGAAAAATTATATCACTATATTACCAAAAGGCATAATTATTTGGGTTTTTAACTGCAACGTAAAAAATATTTTTCAGCACCATTCAATTTTCTGATTCCACAGGAAAGGGATGAGACAGCCTTTGGATGTTTCCTGAAAAAAAATCTGCCTGAAGTGATTTTCAAAGTACCCTCTCTCCTCAGATACAAAAACTGTGTCTGATTTCTTAAGGACATTTGATTTGCATAGGTATACATGTATATGGTTTGTAAGACCCACAGAATTTCACTCCATGCATCTATGAAAACATAGTTCTATTACATGATAGAAGCCAATAGTATCCTTTAAGTAAGTCAGATTTTAAAGTAAGAAAAATGTTTTCGGTTTTGAGGGGGTTTTTTCTCCCCATGGATAACAAAGAAAAATAAAACATTTTTATTTTCTAAAAGGACATTCCTCACTGAACTTATCTATTTTAGATTTGTAACATTTAAAAAGAGTTGTGTGTTCCTCAGTCCAAAATCTGTCCACACAAAGAGTTGATGAGGCTGGAGGTTTAATTCAGTTCTCAGTCCTACTGAATCTTATTACTGGAAATGATATCCTACAGTATCTGAGTGGTGTCTTAGATCTTGCCTTTTCTTGAAGACATACTGCCCATTCACAATTATTGATAATTATAGTGCAATTTTTCCTGCAGCAGCAGAAACAATGTTCCATTAAATACAGCACACACTGCTTATGTATCTACTGGCAAAACAAGCCCTAACAATACTTTCTGCTGCAACTGAGATAACTACAGAGACCACTTCAGCATTTCCTGTATCATCGCTTGTATTATTTTTTTATATGTGACTTTTTCAAAATTGATGTTTTGAGTAGCAGCAGTTTTGCTTCCTCAGCCATGCATAAGAATGAGACTCTAGTGCCTTGATCCACTGGCAAGAGAGCATATCTGAATGCAATATAATTTGGAGGTGGCCTGATTAGCTCATTTGTTTTGTCTTCCACTGTGCTATTCATTATTTCCTGAAATCCAAAATGCTGCTGTTATTCCTCAGGCCGGGAGTCAGCGATTTATTTATGTTTCCATGATGTCATTCTTTCTGTGAGCAGCTAAGCAGATTTGTATTGATGTGATGTTTTTCAGCACCCTAGAGAGTCAACCAGTAGGGCTAAATGCCACTTTAATCATTCCCAGCAGAGATGTCTAAGTCAATGACCTGTATCGTTGAGCTGTATTACTTTTTGATGCTATCATTTATTCTATAATAAGCAGTTCAATGGAGTTGCCCTCCACAGCATCTGCCTATTCACATACTCTTCTGGGGAGTGTAATTTATATTAATTTTGTGTTATATGCTGGTTTACATTTTTTGCAGCCATCTTTCCAGGTTTCCTTTCTGTATGAGGAAGTATACCACTGAATTCCAGAACACACACACAACCCTGTCACCACATGCCTGTCTTTATCAGAGTCAACAGTACATCTATTATGTATTTTAAACACAAGAATTTGAAACTGCTCATACAAAACACAAAGTTCATTGAGGTTGGTTGGAATCTGCCAGATGTTTTCAGCAGATTTCTGAAGACTTGCAGTTCTATTTAAACAAGGAGTGAGTGCATCTGTTGTATAGTGGGGATGAGCAGTAGAGAATTTGGAGATGGTTCTGTTCTGAGCACAACAGTCTGAAGACATACATAAGATTACATTTGAAGCGCAACAATAACTTTTACTAGATGCCTGAAAGAGTTATGGGGCTTGAAACATTTGCAGGAGCATATGTCCTTCTTCAGGTCACATACAGAAGAGACAGCATTAAAAGCCAACATAGAAAGAGAATAATGGATCTGAGTTTGACTTGTTGTAACACACGGAGAGCACTTCTCCTGTCAGTAAGCCTCAAATTCCCTTTAAACTCATGGTTTTATATGCAGACAGATAGGCTGAGAGACTTTGTTCTGTGTCTGTCAAAATTATGATAATTTATTTATTATTTCAGCTTCTGATATCAGCATTAAAGAATGTAAATCCAATTTTCTGCTCTTTAAACCTTACATGTGAGACCATTGTCAAAAGTATTTGTAAATGAAAAGGAAGTAAATGAAAGCTCTGGTATTTCCAGGGAACCTGCAGGGGAAAAATATATTTACATTGTCATGCCAGTTTTAAAATAAAATATAATTAATTTCCTGTCTTTAACTGTGCACCTGTCCCCCCTCCCACATCCACCCACCCTACCAAAAAAAAAAAGAGTGGACATTACATAATCTTGATACAATTTGTGTGGTTTAAAACCACTAGAATTTCCTTCTACAAATTGATATTTATATCCCAGTCTCAGATTTGAAAATGAATCCTTTTATTTGTGTCTTGAGTATTCATCCTATCAATAGAAAGGCTGCTGCAGACTTTAAGCTAGCACACTGCTTGGCATGGTAAGATCAATAGTAAATCCAACTTACTGGCAAAGCTCTGCCAGGGCAAGAGAAACCCAACTGCCAGGAATAACAAAGAAATTGCCAAGGCAGCAGGAATGGGAGCCAAGCTGGGAGCAGATGCAACGCCTGCACAATCTTGACAGCTCATGAAAAAGCGACATTATTGAAATAGCCAACATTTCTAAATAATTAGTACATGGTACATGCAACTGTATTACACCAACTGGAGTCTACTCAGAAATGTGCAATTTCCAGTGGAGTATCTTTGAACACAACAGCCTTTCGTTCTAGTTTTATTACTTGCCCTAACTGAGGGAGAAATACCCCAGCATCTCATTAATATACATATACATGGAAACCATCTTAGGCAGACAGATTTCTTCAGGAATCATTTTGATTTTTGCTTTCACTGACTGAGTATAAAGGACTTCCAGTGCAACAGGCAGTTGTAGCTACCTGTGGGGTTGAGCCATTTAATTCCATTTCCCAGCCACTGTCCTCAAGACAAAGAGCACAGGTTTGCAAGTAAGCTCTCTGGGTTATGGTGACCAGGGGCATTTTAGGAGAACTGCCAGCTGATTCAATTAAGTGAATACAAAATTACTCAATTTAATAGTCCAGTTGATTTTTCTCCTTTTTTTAAATTGCTTTTTCCCCTTTTTCTTGGATCTCTCTAACATGAGGATGTTTTCTCTCCCACACTCTTCTCTGAAGAACTAATTATTTAGCTTTGGATGAGTTGTGCCCTAGGAAACTTTTAGTAAGACATATAATATCATTCCTACGCAAGTGGTGAGTACTTAAAAATCAAAAGGTAGGAACTTGTCACAAGAAGTTCACCACCTGTGAAATATTCACACTCAAATTGTACTCGATCTCTTCTTTTATAAATGTCTTCCACCATTTTACTCAGTTTTCAGCCAAGGAGCATACTTGTATTTGGAGATACAGTGTTTCCTTGGGACTGTTTAATCCTTTCAGGTACAGTGGAAAGCCCTTTTATCGAGTCTATGGCCTGGATGTACTTCCCTAGATTTTCAGTGTCTGTGTGTTACAAAACCACTGAATACAGCACACTGCTAACAAAATGAGCTGCAATGACGTTCTCTGTCCTCCATTTATATTATGAGAAGAAACAAACAGAATAGCTGTAAGGTGAATAAGCAAATGTTTGGTTTAGTCCCTAATATCAGCACATATTAAAAAGCTAATCTTTTGTTATATCATCAAGATATTCATTTACCTTTTTACTCTTTTTCATATTCTGTACTGTTTTTCTCGGGAGTCAATAGAAGTGCATAAGAATACTTCATGCTCAGAAGATAGTTTCAGATCCATAAAAGCTTAATTAAAAATAATAATGAAGAAGTATTCATTTAGGGAGAATCTTTATATGTCAAGTAGGTCCAATCTGGCTTTTAAACTAGGAATTTGCATATCATCTGTGGTTTCTCACCCATTACTGAATTCCTTATCCTGTTTGGACATCAGTTCACATTCTTCACTTAATTTCAATGCTTCATTTTTTATATCCCTTGCCCCCAGATATTATTTGAAGCATATATAACAAAGTGCAAACTTTTGTAATCAATTTTACAGGTCTATTCCACCCTCCTTCCAAGGCAGGATTTGACCACAGTCCCTCTCCGAAGGCCCGCCTTTCTTCCTGCTCAAACTACACAAAAGTCGGATTTCTAAGGAGGTGGAGCCATCTGGTGTTTATCACTTATGTAACACATTGCTCTAACTTGATCTTAAAAAGACATGCAGCTTTAATACTATAACCTTCTGAAATAATTAATGTTCTTTCTTTATTACACACACACTGCTTCAGTGATTTAAAAATTTTTTAAATATTCTCTGCACTTTTATCTCATATTCTTAATGTATGGAATTCAACAAAGCACTTTATGCTCCTTAAGAACTATGTTAAGTGAAATTCAGACTCACAGGGACAAACTGGAAAAGGAGCAAGAAACGGAAACCCACCTTGCCTTCTAAAAGGCATTTTATGACACACTGTTTCATCATGACAACATTTAATCAAAATCATGAGACTTTTCTCTGAACTGGAAAACCGAAATGAAAACATCAGTTAAATTGTTTTGTTTCTGCACTGGAATAAGAACCACAAGCCACATGAATGGGTGACAGAAAATACCAAAGCTAAGCAGAATTCATTGCAGGGAAAAGAAGTAATTTCAAATTTTTATGACAAATAAAACCAAAATGCAATTTAATGAAGATAAAATGGTGAAGAGTGATATATTCAGAGGCACAGAACATCAAAAATTCTTTAATTTTTAGGCTCTTAAAAGGGGGTTTAAGTTTCTTTGGCACATAATTAATTTTAAGCTCTTTGAGGGAAACCTATGTTCTTAGTTCTTGTCCTAAATAAGAGCCTCACAGCTTCACTGAATCATCGTCTTTAACTGAAGTTCCTTTCTCTTGTAATATTATGCAAAGTTTAGTGACTAAAGCTATGGTCTTTGCAAGGCCCACTACATACTCTAAAATTTTAAATAAATTAGGAGGGATGAAAGGAAAGGAAGTCTAAGCATTTCTTACCACACACCTTATGCACACCCTATAACCATAAATTCTGTGCCCTTTTTTTTGCTGTTCTTCTAAGACATGTAGGAGAAATAAGATATCTAAAGAAAACTCCTGACAACTACCTTGCTAAAAAAAAAAAAATTATAAAAGAGAGCTAAATAAATTAGAATGTCCCTTCAGGTTTAGTAATTCATCCAACCATAAAATATTTTCTGCATTTTACCTGTATTTCTGCAGGATACTAATTCAGTTATACATTTAGGTTCCATATGGTACTTGGCTTTATGAATCAATAGAGTAATCTGAAAAGCTATTTGAGTTTTCAGCTGCATACTGCTCTCCAAACTAACCTGGCACAGTAAATTAATTTGAAATTAATTCAGTTTCTGGATCCTGGCCTCTACAGAACCAGTCTATACAAAAATTCTGTTTCATTTCCTTTCCTAAGGGCTTTCTCAGCTGAGCCACCACATTCAGGTCCCCAGCTGTTGGTCTGCAGGTGACAAAAGCATAAACATGGCACGTGTGGTGTGTGCAAGTGCATGTCAGACTCAGCCTGGTCAGACACTCAACATGACAGGCAAGAGTCCCATTCCAAAGGATTCTTTTATGCTGTGTTTGTGTCACTTCACTGGCTACAGCATGGTGAAGAAGCACCTCACCAGCTTATATTTAACAAGCATGCATGGCAGCAGAAGTCCAGCCAAGGGCACACAGAGGTCATGGCAGCATAGCTCTGTGACCACTTTGCATACTGTGTGTTTTCCAGCCTGCACTATCTTACTGCCATAGCTAGAGGCTTACTAACATCTGTTCAAGTCACGTTCCTTGCAATCCGCAGCATTAAACTGGGCATGTGGAACAGTGTCCCATCCTCAAAGATCAACGATGCTGGTGCCCAAAACCGAACAGGAGGACGCATATTCCCTTCCCAGGCTGGTGGAGAGGGACAGGGGCAGGGAGCAGGGCTGGGATGAGGAGGGGAAGAGAGAAGTACCCACTAGGGGCACGGATGGGACCATAACTTCGGAAAGCCCTGGAAAGGGCTACTGCCCCTCAGCCGGTGACCCCCCACTGCCATGGCAGTACCCCTGTTCCCAACTGCAACCTATCCCTCTGCTTCCCCTTCCCTATATTACCCACCTATGGACAGAGACTCCTCTCAGTCCATCCTGCAGCCCCATCTAAGCCACAGCTACTTCCTCTCGGGGCCTTCACCATTTTACCTGCTGCATGATCCGCCCAGGGAGGGCAGGGACATGCATGCGGGCTAGAGATGGAGGAAACCTTCTGGTGTCAGCTGCTGTAATTGTCTACAGACTTCATCAGTGATTTTCACCTTTCTGTAAGCTCAAGCATTAGCCTTTGAAAAAACTCCAATTATGCTTTTCTTGGCAAGGGAGTGCAACAATATAATTTATTCGATGGCTCTACTAGGTGCTTGAACTAATACTTTATCAATTATTATTACCAGTGTGAATAGCGTCTGTGGTCTTTCATAAAAAAAGAGCCCGACTACATGCTGAAACTCAAAACTTGTGCTTAATCCTTGCCACAGGCGATTTCTTGTAAGCACCAGCCAAGAAAATAAGGGCCCAAGGGTCTCTGCTGTAAGATAACATATCCTACAGTCTAAGGCTGGGCAAAATGATTGATGATGAAATGTCAGATGTTCACTGCACAGTTTCTGCCCTACCAGAACATGATGAATAGTTGTTTATTTTCATTGATAATGGATACAAATTATCATTTTTCACCAGATTTTTCTAGTATGACTATAAACTCTTCTAATATAAATATTCCTTAACTGTGCATTCAAAAAGTTATTTATCCCTTTTTAAACTATAAACTTTGAAACTGATACTTTCACATGATGCTATTCATTGCTTTTCAGCCGATTCCCAAAATAAACCATACCTGAAACTTTCTTGAAACACATCTTTCTCCATGAGATCAACAGCAACTTCCTGTACAGGAAGAGCATGTGGGGCACTTTTTTTTTTTTTTGGTCATTTATAAGACATTTTGAGATTTCTCCAGTAGGTAATTGCTCATTTAAAACAAAATTCCCATATATTTTAGATTAAACTTGACTGTCTTTCATCTTCATGTGACTTGACTTCACATGGCAGGTGATTGTTAATATGCTTGTTCTGATTGTTTCATCCTGTAATGAAAAGATAACTACAAAATTAGTTAAAAATTAGTGTTTGACAGAAGTACTTTCAATTCCTCCCCCCACAAAATACAGGAAATTCAGTTAAAAAGTCAGTCTTGATGAACAATAACTATTCCTTTAGCTCTCCACCTGAGATGTGCTATTGCTTGACATTCGGATATGAGAAGAGTCCTAAATATGAATATTAATCCTCTTGAAGAATCCTCACTCCTTCATGGTAAAATAGATCTGAATTATTATATCAAAATTTTGAAGCAAAGGCTCTCTGGAAATTTGAGATCTGCAGTAAATAACTGGTTCTTGCTGCCACTTCTTCACCTGATATTCCCTATAAGTGGGCACAGGAGCTCCCTGACTTTTTAATTATTTCCACATTAATATTTTTTGACATCAAGTATATGAAGATTCCTTTTGCTTCTGTGGATTTACTGAAGATTCCTTATCCTAAAATAACTTAAGAGGCTGGCTACATGTGAGATATTTTTGTCAAGACTCCATGAAGTCTTGAACAACAACCTCACCAACGTTAGCCATTCTGAGAGGTGAGAGTTCTGCAGGTGACTGAGAAAGAAATGTCAAGGAAAAAATACAGGCAAGAAAGGCTCTGACCACAAGTATGTTACTTTTGTAAAAGAAGTCGCTTGGCCACCCTTGTAGTAGTAGTCCAGGTAACAACTGCTAACTGGATCAGATATAGTACAAAAAAAAGAGAGTGGTCTGGGATGGCATGGCAAGCAGGGACATCAGCAGCTGATGCTCGACATCTAAGTTACAAGACAATAAATAGGGAAAACAACAGCCTCTTCATGGGAAGATACCCCCAGGAGTCCAACGCGGTGCAGAAGGGGAAAAAAAATATAATAACTGAATCAGGTCGCTTGATTCCTCCCCAGAGGTTCATTCCAGATAAAATTTTGTTGGCAGAAGCACATTTTCATAAAATATTTACATACATAATTGATTTAAGGCCTCAATTTGCAAGAAGAACCTGCTGTATTTTACGTCTCAGCAAGATCCTGCCTTTAGCAGAATGAAAGAGATGCAGCAGATTCCAGTAGAAGTGAATATTAAATGAAACACTATCAAAATTTAGCTGATATTTCTCTACCTCTCTTGCTACACAGTGTTTCCAAGTTTACATTGCCAATGATTTTAGTCTACCTAGATTTCCCCTTTTCAGAGCCAAATTTGATTTCATATGGAGCAAAATCATATCATTTCATTATAGGATTTCACTTCACGTTCTTAAAATTTATACTTCTGTACATTAACTAGATCAACATCTTTTCACCTTACTAGGTATCTTTCTTGGGTCTCCCTCTTGTTTAACTGCTTCTATAACTGGCAATTTAGCTGCTAATGAAATGGTTTTTTCTCTATCCTCTTTAACCTTTAGGAAGACAATCTATACAATAGAGACTGTGGTTATTCAGCGAACTAACTAGGAGAATCTAGGTCTTTAAAGTATAGAAACAGGAACAATAGGAGCAGTGGTCCCTAGGAGGGAAAGGGCTTTGAAGAAAATAAATGTTTCTAAGCCATAGCACACAGAGAGAAGATGCAGTTTGCTGTTGCAAAATATGATCCAGAGTGACAGATAGAAAGGACTGACTCATAGCCCATGAGGGAACAAAACAGCAGCAACATGAGGTTGAGACTGCGTATAAACTGAGAGGGTCCTTCATCCCTTATACATACCCAAAACATTGAATTTCCTGGTAATCCAGGTAAGAAAGGTACCATGATGTCTTTCAAGCTCATGTGCACAGTTTCCCTGACATGAGAGGAAGGAAGGAAAATTTTACGGTTTGGAGTCTTCTCCAGCCACAGCCAGAACTTGACTGGAGAACACACAAAGTGTTAGGAGACAGGAAGTGCTCAAAGGTCCCAAACATTGGCCAGATGATGAAGACCTCTAGGATATTCAAATCCACATTTTATTTATCTAACCAGCAGACCCAATGAGTTTGGTCCACAAGCTATTTTAAAAGAAGGTTAGAGTGGCTATGCCACTGATACTAATTTCCGTGTGATCTAACCAAGAAGATTTCACTTAGAAGAGTGTGTACAAGGGAAACCACAGAGAACAGGTGCTTTGAGCATGAGTGTTAGAATGCATCTACTTTAGCTGGGGTTTTTTGCTTCTTCTACTGGTATATGGGAATTAGCACATCGCAGCCCAAGTTGCATGAGAGGGATTGGGAACAATTCTAAAAGCAGGATTCTCTTGATTGCATTCCTCATTTCTTCTTTCCCTCTTCTCCACCCCATTTACTCAAGGCATGTGGTAGTCTAATTAGAAAGCTGAGATCATGAAAGTAAGTCAGATCAGGTTCTGGGTATACAAATGCACAACAAGCCAATGATTTTAGACTGGACGTTGCAAATTCCATTAATCGTTCAGGTTATTCAACTCTTTTCTGCTGGTTTTTTTACACCACTTTCAGTTGAAGTGAAATGATTCAGTCAGGAACTGAATGAAAACCCTCTTTGCTTTCTGCTAACACTCTTTATCTGCACTCCTTTCTAGGACTTAATTTTATGCCTCTAGTTAGTCAGTCAGTTTTTACTCCAGCTGTATCACTGTACCCAGCTGAGCTTTTAACCCCACCAGAATGGTCAGACTAATTGGACTGGGAAGGCACTGTGATGTACCTAGCTCAGCTGTGCAGATATAGTCTGTGAGTAAGATGATCCTAAAATCACCACCACAGTAGTGACTCCCAAGGAACAGCTGGCTGTGCTGCTCATTACTTTCTCTTCAGCTATTTTAACACCAACATTTGACAGACACTTTATCTGATGTCACAAAGATGCAGGACAGCTTCACAAAAGACCTTTCAAGGGATCAAAATATGCTTCATTAACCCCGAATGGAAGATGAATGCAAGGTTCTTCTCTTCTTTCAGCTATACATATGACTCCTGTTGTTCTCCCCAGTCTCTCCTTCCTAATCATAGGAGAGCCTAATTTTCTGGCAGGCTGTTGTATTCTTTGTTCCTTTGACTGGCCAACTTACAGCTGTGTGACAAATGATGAGAGATCTCTTTCTTCTCTGCTTTATAGCTAAAACTGACCAAAGGAAGAGAAAGTGCAAAAATTTATTTTCCTGATACTGAAGCTGAGGATTAAATAAACGCCCATTGCATACCTTTAGTTTATCACTCCTTAGTCAGGAGCAGAGACAACACTCATCTGAACTGTATCTTGTCACTTTTTCATCCACAGGGCTGTAGCAGAATTGCTGAGTGATGACAAGCCACTCAATCTGACACCATGTTGTACTTTTGTCAGTTCATTCAATAAAGACAGATGCAAATTTCTTAGTGAGCATTCCATATCATTCCTAGCCAGGGTAGGCCACAAAAATGAAATTATTTGTTCTGTTCCAATACTTGGACAGCTAATGAAGCAGACTGATCCTTTGGTCAAAATGTACTTTCTCTAATAGAGAAACCACTTCTGGCAATTGAGAGGAAGAAAATTAAATATTTCTTTCTTCTCATTTGATTTCAGGTCACTACATTTAAAACTGGACTTTCTCAGTCCTGATTATTAATAATAGGGTCATTCTCTTGCATATCTGTTCCTTTATTTGAGAAACTACATGTTCCTTGTAATCAAATACTTCTACACAGTGGTGTAATAAGCACAAGTGATTGCACTTTTATGCCTATGCCTGACAAAGGTCAATAATCACACCAAAGAGATGCAAGAAACCTGAATAGAAGAACATGCTCATATAGATTGCTAAGAAAGATTCTTCCTAACCTCTAACAGTGTGAAGATAAGATACCCTAAAGCATCTCAGGGAAGAACTGAGATTGGTTTTGACACCTCAACTTCTACTTCTAACTACTTTTTAAACACTCATGCTATTTTTATCTTTTTACTGTACTTTTTCATAATGAGCTATGTCTGTTTTAATTGGTAAATAAACCCTTCTGTGATGTACAAACTTCTTTTGTTCTTCCTTACTAAATTTTTGTCTTCCAAACTTTAGTCACATCAGGGGGGACTGTGTCTAGTGAGTGACAGGATACCATGATCAGAAAACACATAAGGCCCTTGAATCCATGCTAAAGAGGTCTTGGAAAGAGCTGAGGAGGAAAGTCATAACACAGAGCAGCCTGTGCACCTCAGCCTCACATGTCCACTGCACTATGGCATCTCATCTGTCCTCTTGTGCTTCAGGTATCTGTTAGACTGTTCCAAAACTTAATCTCACAACAAAGCATTTTTCCCCTTTGCTCCATATGACACATCTCTCTCTGCAGCATTTGGCCTTCCCTTCTGCACAGCGTGTTGCTCCCAGTCTCCTTTCCAGGAACTCAAGAAACCCAAAGCTGTAGTGCTCCACAGGGAAGGAACAATACCCTTTAGCATTGTATTGCAGGCACTATTCAAGAATGTACACAGCCGGAAAGCCACCAGATCTCATCATTTCTAATTTGGGACTAAAGTAGTAACAAGTCATTGTCTAAATCAGAGGGTAGTTTGGCTACCTATATATAGCTTATATAATTTTGTTGGTAACTTTAAAGACAT
The DNA here is from genome assembly GCA_013397815.1 of Aleadryas rufinucha. Lineage (NCBI taxonomy): Eukaryota > Metazoa > Chordata > Aves > Passeriformes > Aleadryas > Aleadryas rufinucha. The sequence continues at coordinate 146,035 of VZTH01008766.1, forward strand.
CCAAAGTAGCATTGATTTATAGTATTACCCACCAAAAAAGTTTAAAAATAGGTAGCTTACCCAACAGTACATCAAATCAATTACTGGCACCCTTTCAGGCTGCATATGTTATGCTTACCTGAGGTATCAAATGAAGAAGACACACTGTGTCACAGCTAACAAAGGGCAGGTGCTTTCCATCACTGAGACTTGTGTCCCGGTTTGGGCCAATTTCAAGGAAAAAATGTCCAAAAGGACGTCTCCTCAAAGCAAAGCAGGGCACTGCCGCCCCTCCCCCACCAGGTTCGGGAAAAGAAAACTATTCCCCGGAGGAATGTGAAAGACAGAAAAAGAACTATTTATTAAACACACACACACAGGAAAACAACAACGATACCAAAGAACCAAAATCTCTCCCACTGTGGAGAGGAAACCTGGAGAATTTGAGAGTCCTCACTGCAGGGGGGTGGTCTCTCTCCTCTTCCTTGGAGCTGGGTCGAGGTGGGTGCCCCACTCCAAGCTGGGGAAGGGTTCCCCCAGTGGAGTCCAGTCGCTCCGGTGATCTGAGCAAGTCCAGAGGAGAAGAAAACAAAGCCAAATTTTCTCTCCGTCTCTCTCCGAGGAAAAAGGAGCCAAAAAGCCGGGTGGAAAAAAAGCAGTGTGCTTCCTCCACACATCTCCCCTCACAGCTGAACGCAGAGCAGAGCGACCTTGAAGCATAGACTGTTTTGAAAAGTTCGCCCGGCCGCTTCTCTCTGCTCTCCCAGGCTCAGTTTAAAGGCACAGGACTCATGTTTGGGCATAGAGCGATGGTAGGGGATACACATGACACGGTCACCCCAAGACAGACTTGTTAATCCTTCAGCATTAGGGTTTCCTTTCTTTAACAGAGGGTGCTCAGGTTGGGCTGCTTTTGATGATGGTTCTGAACCTAAACCTTGCTAATACGTGCCTTTGGTCCTCCATGTGCAGGGAAAACATGCACTGCTACTACAAAGAATCCATCCAGCTCTTCTTCTACCTGCCCTGATACTTACAGACCTGAAATCCTCCCTAACTTTTCTGAGTTCTTTCCAGAAAAGCAACCATAGTAAGCAAGCTTCAGATCCATGGCTCTGGAGTGTTACCAATGTTGTCTGACTGTTTGAACCATGTCCTAATAAACCTGAGCTCATTCATTTATTTACTATTTTTTCACAATGAAGGTGCAAAAAACAGTCTTGTCTAATACTGGGGTGATTTTGGAACATCTTTTCCTTGAAGAATTACTAATAGAACTAAATCTACAACCTTTACTCATGATTAATGGTATCTATTATGGGTAAGGAAAAGGTGAGAAGGGAAGACAGACTGAAGATTTTAACATGTGTTTGCAGGTGAATTTAGTCTGCAAACATTTTGGAGATTTTGTTCTATTTTTAGAACATTGAATATTTCTGTGGAAGGTTTATCCAGAACTAATTTTTCTTGCCTCATTCACACATTTATCCTCTTTGCTTCTGAGAATTTGAAGTAGTTCAGAAAAAAAATACCTTTTTACCAAAAAATAGATTTCCTTTACTTGTTTGATCTCTAACCTCCATTAACCTTTGTGACTTAATTTTATCTAAACTTTAGTACTACTATGCTGTCAACACACTAATTTTAATTAAATTCACACTAATCAGCTCTGCTTTTATTTGTGTGGAAATCATACAAAACTCTTCACAGTAAAACAGAAGAAGCAGGCTCATATAAATGTCAAAATGGAAGAAGAAGAGCATCAATGTTTGTTTGGTGACTAATAAATGTCAATACTTCTGATAGCACAAGGTCATTAAAGACATTCTGTAGTCTCTTTTCCCTCTTTTGAAATGTTTTGTTTAGGGAAGGACAAATTCTAGCATTCATGAATATGATAGAATGAGGGAAACAATGAGCTAAGCATAGCATAATGCAGTAAAACAACTCACAATTGCCAAAAAAAAAAAAAGCCTCAATTGCTGTCCTGAAATTTCTTTGCAATTTCAATGGGTCTTTGTAATACCAGAATTGGTAAATATTGAATTACTTAGGGGGTTGTAAGACTCCTTTTTGATGGTTTTGCAGGTCTTTTTCACTGTCTCCCACTGATCAAGCTCTGAAGAAAAAGCTGCCTCTGGAAGTACTAGAACACCATGGTGTGTGTTGGGTGACCCAGAGAAGCTATTCATATCTCAGGGCACTGACACAATTACTGGGCATGTTGGTGGTCTCCTTGCACTTGCTGACTGTAAAGGGACTTTAGAGGAACTGGGAAGCTAACCCATGCCCCTTGGATCGGAATTTGCAACACATAAGGATCAATCTGGGCTCAGATCTTCCCTGTTTTCTTGAAGTCATCACCTCTAAAATGTTTCACTGTTGCTTAGTTACCTCACTGTGATAAGACACCTTCTCTCAGTTTCTTCCATTTAGTTTCACTGATGCTTTTTTTTGCATGTTATTTTCTACTTATCGTGAATTTCATTGATAGCTAGCCCACAAAGCCCGAAGCTGTGAAGATTAAAACCAAGTTTATAATAGGAAGAAAGAAACAGTGTAAAGAGTATCTGGCTTTGCTTATGATGATATTTATGACTAGGAACAAAATGAAGCAGTCCTCACAAACAGTCTAATCTGTTTTTATCTTATGACTTTATTGTTAAAAAGTGAAAAGGAAATGGTATGAAGTTGTGTTAGGGGAGGTTTAGGTTGGATATCAGGAAAAAGGTTCTTCACCCAGAGGGGGGTTGGGCACTGGAACAGGCTCCCCAGGGAAGTGGTCACAGCACTAAGCTGTCAGAGTTCAGTTAAGTGTTTGGACACTCCTCGGGCACATGGTGTGATTCCTGGGACTGTCTTGTGCAGGGCCTGGAGTTGGCCTTGATGATACTTTATGGGTCCCTTCCAATTCTGGATATTCAATGATTCCATGATTTTAAAGATAGCAGAATAATGACTTAAAGTGTAGAGTTCAAGAGAGGCTAGGGGATAAAATATCCCTGAACCATGGTCAGGATTTTCTCTAAAATATGTTCATTTTTAAATGAAGCTGAACTGCAATATGCAAATAATTTTATACACTAATCTATTGTCAAATACTAAGTACAAATTATATCCCTGATTTCATTTCCCCCTTCATGATTTTACTTGAATATAGTGGCTAATGTATGCTGATAAAAAAAGGAAAAGATGAAACCCAAGTTTTCACTTTGCAAGTGCAGATACAATTCCTGACATTTTTACATTTCTTTGTTTTGCTATAGTGCTATAGCACTAGAAGTTTCTGAGCCAGCTCAAATATGCCCTTGCTGTGAGACAGCTAAAGCTGTATTCTGACAAAACAGACACCAAGTGGGAAGAAGAAGGATGAAAGCCATGTTTCCATGGTTAACACAAGGAGCTGACAGGATTAGAACACAGTTCTTCCAAGTCTCACTCAGCCCTCAGGCTTTATAAGTTTGTATATAGACATGGAAATTCTCGCTGTATTGACTAAAGATAACAAATTATTTCAAGCTTCTCTTTGGTTCTGACACAATAGCAATTAGAATTTTTCCAACTGCTGGTAGCACAGGACAAAATGTACTCTCCCTCCCATCATTTCTGAAATATGTGAAATGCAAAAGTAGCTGGTTGAAAAAATGCTGCCATTTTCCATTTTTTCAAAAGCAGGCACTTAAGAAGGTCTAAAGCTAGCCTTGTGTGTATTCAATATCTATGCTACATGTGAAGTCAGTAGCAATGTTCATTTTGCCAAGGTCTGTCTGTTCATTGCGCATGAAATGAGATGAGGAATAAAAAGTGTGTTTTGGCAATGAGGGAGAAAATGCCATCAAAAAAATCCCCAAGTACAAAATGGGCCCCTGGGGAAATAAGCAAAGAAGAAATGAGCACTTCATTCACTTTGCAAAGATGCCTGGATTTTCTCATGACATGCTCTTAAAAGATGTACAGGCATCTTACAGTTCTCCCAAGGAAACTCTTTTAGCTTGGAAGCTGCTGCAAAAACCAGTGGGAGCAGGTCCTTCTCCTATGAGGAGCTTTTCTTGGAACATGAGTATCACAACCTGATTTGAAGACCTAATGGCTAATAACGTCAGAGCAGGAGAGGAAATTTGCAAATGGGCATTTGACATTTAAGCAAGTGCTGGGAGTACAGAAATGCTCTCAAGTGCCTCACAGCAGGACAGCAACAGCAACATGACCCCAGGCAAAAGAGATTTCAGATCAGTAAGCAGTGAATTAAAGGTACAGACTTCTATTTAGAATTTACATCTTATGATGTTGGAAGATGGGACACATGTTTTGCTACCATTTCTACAACTTAAAAATTAGTAGAAACCACAAATGAGCAAGAAAAGAAACTTATACTTCATAATTAAGGGGTGTTTGGTCTAGGCCCACCCATTAGGCCCCTTAGAGCCTTAACACGAGCTAGCCAAGTAAGAGAGCAACTTGCCTTCTCCACCCAGTATTTTCTTGCTCATATAATTGACCTTCTTGTTGTTTTCTGTTTTAACTGTGCTTGTGATACATACTGTAGATAGGTCTTTAATTCACAAAAAACCCCTACTGTTTAAATAATAAAATATTTAAATATTGTTTAATAATAAATTTCTATCCTACCATACAAGTTTAATAAAAACAGTTTACTAGGTATTTGAGAACACACCTCTATTTATAGGAAATTATAATGCACTGTGATTCTTAATGGTGATAAATTTCTTTCTTAACTCAAACTAAGATATTGCAATTATTCTGAGGTTTAAGATACAACTTTCTGTACAATATTTTCTGTCCTTAGCTTCAGTGACTTTGCTGAACTGTTTTCTTTTGCTAGACTTCATACACATACATCTTTCTATGCATTGTCTGAAGCTTATCCACACTATGCTTTTAGTTGCAAGCAGAAGTACTTTTCTGAAGTAATTATCCCAGGGCCTCCATTTATTGTGCCAGGAAATATTTGTAGTGCATGAACTGAATTGCTTTTAGAAAAAAAAACAAACAAGAATAAAATCTGCAAGAGTTCACATAGTACACTCCATCTGTAAATGGGAATTTAGACAACAGGACCCGACTAGAACTAAACCAGAATAAAAATAAATCATACTGGGAATGAAAGTAGGTGTCAGGCCATCAGCACCTGATTTTTTGCTCTATGATTCCACTCTTAATGCCAACTAGTAGAGATTTACATCCCAGATACCTTAACGCAGATGATAGCTATCTCCCTGACAGTCCTTCCTATGGATTTTGGTTTAATAGTGGCTCTTGAAACCACTTGTTGAGAGGCAGAAAGCTTCTTTGGCTAAGCAGGCCTTTTCCCAAGAAATCTCTAGAAGTTGCTAGATCCCTATGCAAAATGGTTTGTAATACGCTGTCTTTCTTCTCACTGGAGTTGCTGTTACATAGCGCCATAGAAGGAGAAGCAGGGGCAGTGTACAAGGAAAGCTGATGTCTCACAAGATCATTGCAAAAGCTGCAATGTTTACAATGTGTTTCCTGCTTTTCATTCAGCACAGCTGATATGTCTCTCTTTCATGAAGTTGATAATTCTCTCTCTGTAGAGGAAAACCTCATGGTTTTGACAGACAATTTTTGCTCAGTACCAAAGATTTCCACAGCCATCATGGTACCTCAGGCAGCTGAGACTAATGCACAGCAGCACATAGGCAAAGAGCATGCAAACATGTTCTGTAGACAACATCATCACCAAATCAAAGAATGGCTTGAGTGAGAAGGGATCTCTAAAGATCATCTAGTCCAAGATCTTGCCGTGGTGGGGGAAGGAATAGAACGGAACAGAATAGCACAGAATAGAATAGATAGAATAGAATAACCACAGTTAAAAGGGACCTACAATGATTATCTAGTCCAACTGCCCAAACAATTAAGGGCTGACTGAGTTGAAGCATGTTATGAAGAGCATTGTCCAAATGCCTCGTGAACACTGACAGACTTGGGGCAATGACAACCTTTCTAGAAAGCCCATTCCAGTGTTTGACCATGTTCTTGGTGAAGAAATGCTTCTTAATGTCCAGTCTAAACCTCCCCTGGTGCAGGTTTGAACCCTTCTTATGCATCTCGTAATTGAATCCCAGGGAGAAGAGATCAGCACCTCCCTCTCCACTTCCCCTCCTCAGGAAGCTATAGAGAGCAATCAAGTCATTTCTCAGCCTCCTTTTCTCCAAACTTGTCTAGTTTCCAAAGCTTTAGCTGCTCCTCAAAAGACAAATCAGGTCAGGACAGGTCAGGTTGCTCAAAGCCCTGTCCAGTCTGACCTTGAACACCTCATCTCTGGCTGCCTTTAGACAACCAGGTTCTCACTTGCAACTGCTTTGACTGCAGAGAACTTTAGATTCCCACTTGTCTCCCTGTTTTGGATGCATACACGTACATCCTCTCAAGCGAATGCTCAAGAACGGACAAGACACAAATTCTTTTTTTATGTAGACACAGTTCTGAAAATACTCTTCTGAGAGTGAATAAGGAGTGGTTCTCCAGGTCCTGATGTAAACCACTGCAAATGCACAGTTTAAAGTTACATGTCTGGTACAGCCTTGTTCAGGACAAAGTTTGTTCTGAACAGGCTGGCTCTGATAGAAAATGATGTCTGGCTTTGTTAGCAGCTCTGTGGAGGTTAATGTAGCCCTTTCTCAGTGCCCTTTGCCACACACAGACAAATCCTAAATGTGCTCTATTCTATACAGGGTGCTGACCTGAGAGAGAATCCAAAAGAGTTTGTGCTGGAAACTGACAAAGCTGGCTCCTGAGAAGGAGCAAATGCAAAGTGCAGGGTGAGAGAGAATTTGGCAGTTGAGAGCTGTGTCTCATGGTTTTATGATCTCACATTCGTGCAATTTTCTTTTTTTAAAACACAGAAATTAATAGCTTAAAAATATTTGAAAAAAAAGGGTACAAATGTGCTGATTTTAGCTGAGTTTTTCTAATATGTATCTCTGTCTAGTGGGTTTTACTTTCTTGCGGGTTAATCACAACTGGACTATGAGGAACAAAACAAGTCCATAGCAGGGATGAGTCAACTGAAAATGATTAAAAAGTCATGAAGCTCTGTATCCTTTGTCCTTTATATGCAATTGATGAGCTTGGGTTATCAGTTTCACATTTATGAAAGTATGAAGGCACCTGTCAGAAAACAAGATTTCAGAGAACTGTTCTTCCTTCACTTGTCCTCTTTTATTTCACTTTATTCCTTTCTTTTATTTTCACTAAATTAAAAAATGTTGCTTCCCTTATGTAGACAAAATGACTGGTCATTCATCTTTCTGCATTCTTCTAACTTTCTTTTGAGAAGGTTGCTTTTAGAGAAACTTCTATTTCTGACTCATACCTCATTTCTTAAGAGTGGCTGATGTGAACCACAATATGTAGCAACCTAATTTAGACTTGCAGGCTTGTCATACTCTCTGTCCTGTATTTATTTCAACATCACAAACTTATAAAAACACAGCTGTCACTGACTTTGAAGTGTTTTCAGGAGCACAATCCTCTAGAGCAGAGCCAGCTTCCTTGCAGCACTGTAGGTAGGAACTCCAAATACAAAAGCTTTACATTGCAAAATCGGTGCATGTCAGGAATAAGGACAACTCTTGTTTTAATTTTAAAAAAAATATTGTTTATTACAAAAAAAAATAAATTGGAAAAATAACAGAGTCTGAATTCTTAAATTAAAATAATAGANAGCATGTTCATTCATTGTGCTACAGAGGATTTTCTCATTCCTTTAATTCCTACTGGAGCATATGCAGAGTCATTGGCCTAATCACACACGTTAATTAGCAATCCCATGTCACACTTCACAGCTATGAGGACAAAATAATTCTCCAGATCAGTCTATGCTGTTGAGCGCTGAGTGGACCATTCTGACCTTGATTTTTGTCACTTTGTGGATCTGAAAGGCAAGGCTGGCTGAAGTGACTAATGCACACATAATCCGGACGGTAGCTTTGTAATCCATCAATATGAGAGCTGCTGCAAATCTGTGACGTAGTATGATTCGTTCCTTCCCAACCTGCAGACTGTTTAGTTTTAAGATCAGTCTGGTTTTGACTTGTCCAGAAACATGTCATGTGAATAAGGCAATTGCAGCATAAATCACTCAGAAATTTCCAAAGCAATGCAGAATGGAAGGGGATTTTTCCCTAACTCCATAGCCAATCTCAACACAGCTTCTGCAGAGTTCTAATAATCATTTCTGCCCTCTACCTGTGAGACTTCTACTGCATGGTAATTTATTTCTCTCAAATATTTATGTCTATATTATTTATTTTTAATATATTTTATCCTGACAACAAAAGTTTAATAAAAATTAAATTTTGGCTTTCTATTTTGATTTCTTAATTGGTTTGACTACTACTCAAATATTTAATGTAATTTATTCTGCTGTGTCAATGTCATACACCTATATCTGCTGCCACATGTAGGTAATATTGCTTAAGGTACTGATTAAGTACCTTAAGTGCTTAAGTTCTGATTAGAGTGCAAACGACTTGACCAAGACTTGTGATTTTGGATACCTAGATTTGGGGTACATGTCACAGGATGCCTTAGAGAGGCTGATTTTCAAAGTATGGACATGTTGTCCCTTCAAAAAATGTGGTTCTTTGCTTTTAGGAGCATGTTCCCATTTTAAAATGTAACTTGTGCTGTCCTCCAGATTTGCTAATGATTTATGAAGGAAGAGTAATTTGTACGCAGATGAACATGGAATGTCTTCTTTTAACTGTTGGATGCTGTTTTACTTTTATTATTAATAATATTAAACTACAGTAGTGGATTGGGAAGAATAAGGTTAGAAATTTTGGCAGGAAGAGAACATGACACATGGAGGTTCTCGGTATTCATTTGCAATGCTATGAGTTGAATGTCAGTGACCAGACCTGATATTCTCGTGGTGCTGGTGATAGGAACTCTCTAGAACTGACTTTTTTAGAGCACCTACAGGCAGGGTTAGAGGCCTGTCATTAGAGAGGTCTCCAAGATTCAATATTAGGACTAGTTTTACGTATTCAAGAATGTTTAACCCATTCATCAAAGACTTGGATGAAGGGGCATCTGCCTCCTCAGGAAATGACACAAAGCTGTGAAGAGTGGCCAGTACCCAAGAGCACTGTGAGCCCTTCAGAAGGACCACAACAGGTTGGAGAGATGGCAGAGAAGAACTTTCTGAAATTCAACAAAGGCAAAGGCAGGGTCCTGCACCTGGGGAAGAACAACCCCATGTGCTGGGGGCTGACATGCTGTGAAGCAGCTCTGGAGAAAGACCTGGGGGTCCTGGTGCACAACAAGCTGTCCATGAGCCAGCAGTGCCTTGCGGCCAAGCACCCTTTGGTGTCCTGGGGTGCATTAGGAAGAGCTTTGCTAGCAGGTCAAGGGACATGATCCTTCCCCTCTACTCAGCCACAGTGAGGTGCATCTGGAGTGCTGTGTCCAGATGTGTCCAACACAGAGTGTTGTGTTCTGGGCTCCTCAGTACAAGAGAGACATGGAACTCCTGGAGCAGGTCAAGCAGAGGACAACAAAGATGACTAAGCTACTGGAGCATCTCTCTTACGAGGAGACACTGAGAGAGTTGGGCCTGTTCAGCCTTGAGAAGAGGTGACTGAGAGGGGAACTTCTGAACTTCTCAATGCATCTGGAGTGTGTCAAGAGGATGGACAGGCTCTTCTTCGTGGTGCCCAGCAATAGAACAAGAGGTAAAAGGGAGAAACTGATGAACAGGAAGTTCCATCTGAATATGAGAAAGAACTTCTTAACTCTGCAGGTGACTGTCACAGATTGTCCAGAGATGTTGTGGAGTCTCCCTCACTGGAAATATCCAAGAACTGTCTGGACTCAACTCTGTGCCATGTGCTCTGGGATGATCCTGCCTGAGCAGGGAGGTTGGACCAGGTGACCCACTGTGGTCCTTTCCAACCTGACCCATTCTGCGGTTTTGCAACCTAGAACATGAAGCCTTCATTATGCAAATTACTCATCTGACATCTTATTGGAGACCTACTAGAGTTTCAGATATGATGGGAACAAACCTAATGGGGATAATTCTTCATTAATGAAAAATGGCAGCAACATGACTTCATGACTCACAAAAGCAGAAAATCTGGTGGCAGGGAAAACAGGAAGAACTTTAGTGCTTGGACTGGTTGCCTGTCCTGCACTTACACAACTAAAGTGGCATTCAGTATTTTCTTGGGGGTTTTTTACTTCACTTTTTTCCACTTGCCCCTTCCTGAAGAAGAGTTCCACTTTTCAGTAGCTATGTGTAAAGACCACTCAGCATCATGTCCCTGCACTGAAGGCTTTTGACAAGATATTCTGTGCTCAGATCTAGACAGTTCCAAAAAATGGGATCTCCATTTAATGAAAAAAAGTGAAGGATTTCTGGATTTTTTGCTAGCTTCCCAACAGAAGGAAATTTCATTTTGGGAAGACAGCTTTTGATAACACAATACAAGTGTTAATTGCCTTATTATTAGACCCTTTATCTTGCCTTTGGACTGCCTCAGGTCAAAATCCCTACTTTACTGGATCTATGCTAACTATTGAGGATTTTTCACAAATCAGGATGAAGGATATGTCTCATCACAAAGTAGGTGTCACATACTAGATCAGAAATTCCACCCTGAATCAGAGGAAATTCTTGTCCAAATCAATCTTTTTCCACAAAATGTCTTTTTTCCTCTGACATATCAACAATTTCAGAGAAAAGCAACTTCCTCAAAAATATCTGAACTAGTTATGCAGACTTATTTCTTTCCTTTTAAAACCAGTTGGATACAACATGCTAGGGTCCCAGAGAATTTCATATCATATTCTCCCTGAGAATTATCAACTACCACCTGGATAGTAAAGATATCTTACACCAGGGAAGAGGTGATGAGGCATTTTAGGCAGCTATTTAAAAATAAAAAATTTTGAAAGAACCCTAAAAGCCAAAAAAGCCTGGAAACTTCTTTTGGATATTTTATAAAGAAAACATCATACTTGACCAAAAGGAAATTAAATGCAATTACATATGAAGTGCTGAATATGCATTCCTCTAGCTATTAGCAATTTTAAGGCAAGTTAAATTTTTGTCCTCGGCTTCTTGAGGGTGTAAATTTTATTCTGTAATTATTAATTTAGAGAAAAGGAAACAGATCATGTTTTACTGAATATATCAAATTCTTTCTACCATCCAGGTTTGTCTTATTTGTGTTTAACATTCCCACATTAGTAATGATTAGTCACTTCCGCGATGTCTTGCCAGCACTCTAAATGCATCATACACAGTAGAGAAAACAATTCCAATGATTAGGAAAACTGAAGTGTCAAAAAAAAATGCAGCTGCAGAGACAAGGTCATGGAGACAGAATCATGCTCTTCTTTCACTGAAGGAAGCGGCTGGAAAAATGGTTGCAACTCTTCTGCCTTTTTTCTGGGTGTTTTGTAAGTTTTCTGTAAGAGGTGCCTGCTACATCCTCAAAGTTCAGCAGCACATATATCACGCAATTTAAATGCTTTTGTACTATTAGTATGTGACATCCACAATAATCATCATCATCATCATCTTTGGGCATGTAAAAGGCTTTAATCAGGGAAAAAAACCCAAAACACTATGACTTCAGAATTCATTATGGCTCACTCCTCAACATAACTTCAGTCGGACTGTACCTTCCTCTGCTGCATGCATACATGACATTAATTAAAAACAATTATCAGAAGGAGAGAAAGGGAAACACAAATGATGGTAAAACACTGTATAAAGTGCTTGAGAAAGAACCTGAAAAAAAGGAAGTAGATATGGGTACATGAACAACAGGAATTCCTAATAGATGAAACCACTGCAACTCAGCCTGAAAGCACATGATGAAGGGGAAAAAGTTGTGTAAGGTAGTAGACAAGAATCAGTCAGTCAATAAGACAAAGTCTGGGATCAAAGCTGAAGTGAAGGTGCTTTTTCAATATATTTGAGTTTGCCTGTGCTAATTTATTACTTTTTATACCTATGCACTCTCTTTTGGAGAAAGGTGTCCTCTCCAAGATGCTTCTGCTCCAAGTGGCTGAACACCAGTCGGCTCTGCTCTGCCTGAGCTGCACTCTGTCACTGAGAAATACCTAGGAGCCCTCTTTCCAGTGAGGCACACAGAGCCTCTCCATGTGCTGGTGCCACTAGACTTCAGGGCCACTTACAGAACAGCCTTCATTTTGGTGAATCTTGTAGAGAGTGACCTGATAGTGATGCCTTGAGATTTAGCTCTTATATTCTGTATTGACTACTGTAAAACTCTGAAGTGTCTTGCAGCCTGCTGCTGCTGCTTTCTCATGCTAAGATAAACATAGCAAAGTCCCTAGGTTTGCAGTCCAAGGACATCTAGTCTGTTCTGGGCTCAGAACTGTGTAAACAAACATCTTGGAGAAGGGGGGCTGAGCTTGGAGAACTTACATCAGAGCTAAAGTTTTAATTGGCGAATTTATGCTGATATGCAAATGGACCAAACCTATAAAAGTGTGAAGAACTCGTGACTTGTCATCCATCTTGGGGTCCATTTTGGAAGTAGCCTCTGGGCTCCCCAGGGTGTACCTTTGAAGGCCTTCAAATAAATATCACCTTTATTCTCTTATTACTGTGTAGTCTCCGTTTCCAAGTAGCCTCTTCAGGCATCAATAGGTCTTATGGAGCCGTGAGTGCCTCAGGACACCACTTCCCCTGCCTCAGCACGTCCTGCTAAGCATGCTTACCTACAGGGTCTTGCTGAATACACCTGCACAAGGAACACTGCTGCTTTTGTTTCCAGGCAGGGCTGAGAGATGATGGCTTGGGATCAAACATAGTTTCAGTTGATCGTATGAACTCCCTGTGAAAGGCAAGTGAAGCTTAGGAAGAGATGTAAGTAATGCACTACTTTGTCAGCTGCCTCCTTTCAACACGTTTGATGATCTCCTGTGTTTAATCGTCTTTCTCTCCCCAGTCAAATACTGTGTTCTTTTCCTTTTTTAATTCAAGACAGCAAGTCCCTCTGTTAAAAAATCATGGAATTATTTGTAACACATCTTAAGTGTATTAGCAGGGCAGAATAGCCTTTGCACAGTTCTTACAACAGGGGTTTGCTAATTTTTCATCATTTCTAAGTTTAGCATTTAGAAAACAAGAAAGATAAGGTTTTTGTTTTTACATCAGCAATTACCAGAGGGAAAAACATCAGTGAGGGAGAGGGGGAAAAAAAGAGAGAAGGAGATATTGCAACATTCCTTGAGTTGTAAGTACTGTAGATACTTGAAAGAAAAATCAGTTAGCCAAATATGCTACAGCCCAATGAAAAATTAGAAAGAAGATTAGTATGCCTTCTTAAACAGAAGGCATTACAGCTGTAATGTTCAAGCAAGAATAAATATATTACCTGGTAGCTTTCTATGAAGATAGGGTTGCAGGTGGTTTTTTTTCAATCCTCACATCCCTGACTAGCAACAGCGGGTTTCCAAAATGGGAAATGTATCCTCCTAGCATAGCTCTGGCCACAAAAGCTCATTGCATCTTTCAAAGTCCAGTTGCTTCTAACAAGACCTGAACTGAAAAAACACACTAACTTGAAATTAGTTCTAAATACTATCCATTAAAATGTATATCACCTGACACACCTGAGTCACTTGTCATCAGGCAGGGACACAATCAATGTCCCATGCCTTGCAGCTTCTGCCCTGCAGAACCCCAGACTCATACACCCTGCAGCTCTGATGTGAGGCCTTGTCTGAGGTGCATACTTCTCCAGCATGATTATATTCTCCATTTGATTGCATTGAGACAACAATAGTTGCTAGAAATAGTAGCAACAATAGTTGCTAGAAATCCCTCTGCCGGTTCCTTCACTGTTTAGGATAAGAAACAGGATAGTGGGACAGAACTGACCCTCCAGAACTGAGCAGTGTAGTTTAACAGGTCAAGTAGCCTCAACAACCTCATTCATTAAAGAAAAGTTCCTCTGACTGATTCCCGCTTTCCTGACACTGTCTTATCTGGATACATGGGGTGTAAACATATGTGCTAGACAGAAAAATATTTTACTATATATATATTTTTAAAAATTAATGAATCATTAAAAGTGTTAAGTCAAATGAGACTGAGCATAAAAACATGCTTTACCAAAACATTTCTAGCATCTGTGTTTTAAGTTAATAATCTGGTTGCCTATTCCTATCATATTCCACTGCAATAAGAATAAATAGCCTTTTGACAATTGAAAAAAAGAAATATATAGAACTGGAGTTCTATTCAGCAAACAGAAAATAAAATAACAACTAGTGAACTTTTTACATTACATAGTTTTGATGAACCAGTTGTTCAACCTGACACCAGGTGCAGTTTGGTACACATAAATACGCTTCACACAAAGTATTTCTTTTAACACTATCATATTTTAGAAGCCACATCTACACCTTCCAGAGATACCTGTAACCAGATATTAAAATTTTTTTTTTTCTACACCTTGACTTTTTGTCCATAGCTCAGGATTTCCCTTCAGCATATGAAAAATGAATTATGAATCAAATAACGCTTGCACCAGGTAAACCCAGATAGCATGAAGAATCAGACAATGTCTTTGTGTTCTGCCTGGCTTATCTCACCTTTCTTGTTGCAGCATCAGAGATATGATACACAGGCAACTGACAGCCTGAAAAATGTCCTGAATGACCAAAAGCTTGGAGCAAAGATCTTCACCTCACACTGTTAGAGGGATAAATAGTCCATCTGCACATAGGCTTGTGGACACCTACTGACGTATTTATAGAGATAAGTAAAAAATTGTTAGTGTAAAACTGACTGTTGGCTGCTTTTCACACTCTGAGCAAAGGGGCCAGGGAACTCAGGGTTGTTAGCCCTCCTTGTATTTGTGCTGTTTCAAAGCCCTCTCTCTTTTTATTAAATGCTGAGACTGAAGTGTCCACACTTAGCCTGTGCAGACAGAGCAAACAAACAGTATAAAACCATAAATATTTTAAAATCAGGAGAAGACACAGCTTTCCTCACCTCACGATGTTTAGCTGTCATAGTTTTTCAGTCAATCTCATACACCTGAGATGCTTGAACATTGTTCTATCTGCAAAGGTCTGTGGATGTCAGGGCAGATGCCTACTCCACCCCTATATGTGAGTGGCTATGATAGTGATCCCTTACTGATCATTTCAGAAACCAAGGTGTGTAGAAACCAGCAGGAGCCCTAAGGCTCATAGTGAAATGAACATAACAATGCCTGGCAAGCAAAGGGAAGGAAGGGAATCTCAAAAATGGGTGCCAGTGTTCAGGAAACCCAGTGTTCACTCTATACCCAAAGAAATTAGACTGGGAAAGTCCAGCTTTCAGTGGTTTTCGGTGGTGTCTGAGAGGCTAAAAGAGTAGCAAATGGCATGAAGTAGGCAAGAGCAACAAAAGCTACTTAATGATTGCCTTTCCCTACAAATCAAGTGGAGGAGGCAGCCAAATACACCACTGTAGGATCCTTGTACCGCTCTCTTTTGTCACAAGCCCCTCTGTAAGGGAAAGGAAAGATGATGGGAGCAGGTAATGCATATCTTTCTTAGGAGCGATGAGGAACAAAAAGACTGAAAATTCAATGTAGCTTTATGTTCTCCCTCTGCTTTTCTCTCATTAGTGAAAAGTACCCTGCTCCCTTCTCCTCGTTGCTGTCCCATTCACTTCTGTAATCTCACTGGTAGAGACGACAAAAGACCAGAGATGCTCTGGTCCCAACTATGACCAACAGCCCAGCACTTCAAGCTGAAAACCACAGTCATTACAGTTTCCCTTTCTGTCTGAATCTTTCTCAGACACAGACTAGCACACTTATTCACACATGTGTGCTATCAATATCCAAAGAAGATTATCTGAACACTACTGTTGCAATTTTCTTGCATTCTAGCAAATTCAGCTTTGTAAACAAGAGATAATAACAACAGTCATTTCACCTAATATTAGCAGAATTGTCTGAAAATAAGTTGTATTTCAATTGATTAGCTCTAAATGAAACAGGAAAAGAAATATTAATGTCAGTACTCCACTTAAATCAGGCGATATCTTGTGCTTGCTTATTTCCCTGTGTGTTTTGCTTAGTTATTGAGATCTTTGCAGAGCAAGAAATAAGGGGGGAAAAATGTGGCCTTACAGATGATTTGCACTGAAGCATTTTGTGCAAAGAGTTTATTAAGTTTCACCAGAATAAACTGTGCAATATCTGCTTTGATTCGCTTAGCAACATTTCTACCATCTGACTTGAAAGTATCCAGCTCTTGCAGTTGCCAACAGCTTTAGAGGAGATGCTCAGCAGTTCTACAGCTTAGTCCTCATCTGTTATTGTACATGGAGAAAACGTCTGGGAGCAGGTACCAGAGACACTCCCACACTGCCAACCAGCTTTAAGCTTTGCTGTCAAAACAGTGTCAGTGCCAAGGGGCAACAGCCAGAGCAATGACTGTAAGAATTTATACTTTTGCAACTGAAACCTAAATCTTATAAAGCTTTAGACCATAACAGTCCCCTGATGAGCAATTTCTCTCTGGGTCAAAGGCAACAAGCTCTTTAGCCTTCTGAATAACCGTATGATGAAATAACATTTAGCTCATCATAATACAGTACTTCACATTTCGCATACATAACTTTCAAATGCTAATTCACATCTGCTCCACTGAGCAGATACTAAAAAAAATATCTCCAGGTTACTGCAAACTAATCTATTTTCTGCTTAAATAAGGGGAGTGTCACAGTGCAGTGTTACACCAGGGGATAAACTTGGCACTGGTACTGATTAACCATTTAAAGGGATGCTGGGATGAGTTGGTTTATGGACTCTAAGTGAATTAAATGCAGTTCACAGCAGTGTGAAGCATAGTATAGAGAGGGTGTTATAAGAGTGCTTTAGAAAAACAAACAAAAAAAGGCTTTTAAGGTAAATGGGATAAAGAAGGACAAACATATTATTGGAGAGTGCTAATTCTGATACCAGAAAAATCATCCTTTTTCTGGGAAGCTCTGAGTTCACTCTTGAAACAGGCACATCCTTAGGAATTCGTTTTTGCTCTGCTTGAAATAACACAAGCAGTGATTTAGGCTAAATGTGTGTATTCTGCATATCAGAAGATTCCTGCCAATATGAAGACAGCAGATTTGTTCAGTATTTGTAGTATTAATGCCACAGAATGGAGAGTTACAGGAACGAGTTGCATCTCTTTAACTTCATTACAAGTCTTGTAGTTCATATCAATTTCTTCCTTTCCTGAGCTGTTGATAAGCTCAGACTGGAAGCGGAAATTGAGGGAGGTTTCTGGCTGCCTCTCCGTTTCTCCGGCCAGGAAAGCCGTGTGGTCGGAGGCTGGATCTGGTGCGCAGGTCCCAGAGCAGCGGCTGCTCCCTGCCCTGCCTCCGGACAGAGCTGTGCCGGGGCACAACACCGCGTCCCGGGGGCAGTACTAGCGGGATGCTCAGCCCAGGTTTGCTGCCAAACCAGCACAAGGTGGCAGCATTTTAGCACACTTCTGCTAGCTCCAGACTCCTGCAAACTTTGGCTGAGGGGGATCTAGACGAGGCATGATCCGGGAGCCACACTAAGGGGCTGTAATGACACTCACTGTCTCCAGCTGAACAGACCTTATATACTGTGGGGAGCATGTGAAGAGTTGACTACAAAATATGCTGAAGTATTACATAGAAACAGACCGAGGAAATCCTTTGTTGTAGCAGTCCAGCACTGTGGGCTCCAAGAAGAAATTCTCCTTTGCAATATGCAGTTCCAACATCTGATCTCTGCTAGTTTTCTGTTTCCAAAATGGTGCCTCCCCGTGAAAAGTGTGGCTCCACTGCTTTGGGGATGAGGTGTCCCAGCGTGGTGTAACTGGCAGAAATTCCAAGATGCTCTGGATTTACCTCTGCTTTGTGTAAGGTGACATGGAGTGACACTCCTCTGGAAATTCCCTATTGTGTAGGGCAATTGCTTAGCATCTGAGCTAACCCCGGGGAAGGGCTGATGGTGGGTAACCTAAGCTATCCCTAATTTGAGTTTATGACATACTTACAGGGGAATACGCTGTATTGTTTGAAAAACATTAAAGAATGGTAAGCCCAGAATCTTACTTGATAATGTTTGGCAGTTGTTAAAGACTTTTCATTATTAAAAATAATACATTTTTTCCTATATGAGTTTTCCTAATTATTAATCATTTCAGCCACTGACTCTTACTCTTGTGTTTCACTACTGGATTGAAAAGCTCTTCATGACATAGTATAAGTAACACCATGAGGGTGAAGTTGTTGTTTTTTAATTTTTTAATTAAATTAAACAGGCTGAACACTTTAAATCTGTCAGGAAAAAAAAAAAATAACAGCAACTTTTTTTTTCTGTCCTTTTCGTTAGTTTGCAGCTATTTTCTGTATGCTTTCTGGTTTCTCGAGATGTTGTTACATCAGTGGCCACCCAGAGTGAATGTGTTGTTCTGTTACTGATCTCAGCAGCATCACACAGAGGTAAAATGTCACCTCCCTGCTGCTCCTCATTAATCTCAGGTTTGTACAGTCAAAGAACTCTGCTCAAACAGTCCCTGGTACAGACATCTCACACCTCAGCACAACGACACCAAATTGAGTGTCTGTGCTATGTTCCTTCATGAAATGAGTAGCATTTCCTTTTTCAGGCTGTTTTTTTTTCTTTCTCATTGTTCTGGTAGTGTAGAAAAGCTATATTTGCCAAGGGAAACTCCCCAGGGGGAAATTTTTATTATCCTGCAGGATTTGAAAGGAAAACGGTGTGAGAAAGAATACTAGATTTACAATTCTCAATATTTTTGATATTACGCTAGACTTCCATAGTAACAATATTAGGTGTCTCTGCTTTCCCTTTAGCAACAGAGAGTTTTTAGAGACTACTCTATTTCTGAGTCTTTTTTATACCATACTAGAGAAAACAATCACTTCTTAAATTTACGTAGGAGTCGTGGTAGTTCATGTGCTCCTATCAATTCCCATCCTTTTTCCCTTGAATACAATAAGCAAGCCCATAAGGGAATGAGAGATTGCAAACAGAGTTAGGAAGGCTCAGCTTTATTCTTGATGTGGTTTTGCCATCAGTGTACTGGAGGAGCACTCAACACTTGCTGTATCAGCTACTCTGAGATCTGGCCAAAATGTACAAGCTTGAGGCCAAGCAGGGCACTTCTGATCTACCTCACAAGCTCACACAGGTATTATGGAAGGGGCAGGTGTGTCAAGTAGCCACTCTAGCCTTGAGACTTGCCGTAAGCAGAAAGCCAGAAGAAAAAATTCAAAATGATGAATAAGTCATAAGAAGGAAGGGCAAAGGGATAAAAAGCCTCCTATCCCAGGTATTCAGGATTTGGCTAGAAAGGAGAGGATGTAAGAGTGACCTAATTCCTCTCCCTGGAATCACCTACTTTGCACTGTGTGGACCTTGTGGTGACATCAAGGGTGTCTTGGTGGATCTAGGATTCAAACAGACAGTGAGGATGCTATCCACGATTACGATCTTAAAACAGTCATCATCCCTGACTTTTGAAGAGTGTCTCAATAGCAGAAGCAGACTCGTTATGTGAGTACTAACTAACCAAAAATCAATAGTAAAGCTAATAATATTTTCTTCCCACTTTTAGTTCACTACAGTCATGAACACTCTATCACAATGTTGTACCCCATTTCAAGTAAAATACCACCTTCACTTGGGCTGGGGTTTTGGCATCTTATATAAAGGGCTTAATTTACCTCTCTTTCTTTTGTAGATCTTTTGGTACAACTTTGTGAAAATGGAAAAACCAAGTTTCTCAAGATCAGATCGGAAATTTCCTGAGAAAGTCAACAACAACTTTATAAGCTATTCTGTGCCTACTATCCCACTGCTGATTTATACTGTAATTCCCAGATAGTCAATAGAAGGGCTGGAACATTTCTAGATGTGTTTGCCCCCTGAGGAAAGCCTCTGTGATTGAAATTTATATTAGAGTTGATTAGATGCCTCAGCTAATAAAAGACTCCCATGCAATGTCTGTTTTGAAAGAAATTACCCATTTAAAAGACGTTACATCCAAAAGAGGGAGAAATACCTATAAGAAGAAAGCCAAGTGATCACACAGGAAGTCCATGATAGAGCTAGGACTATGCTATACTCCATTCTGCACACCTTGGCTATCGGTGATGTTACATATCTTAGGTGTTTTGAAATTTTGCAACACAACATTGCCCTTGGAAAGCTGCTCACACTTGAGAAACTGTTTGTCCTGTTGTATAACCTCTCATTTTCCCAGCTCAGTGGCAGTTATAGGCCTAGAAGTGCAGAACTCTGTGATGTCCCTGTGACTGCAGCAGCAGGAAAGCTATGACCAGAAGAAAAAGAAGCAACCAGTGTTATGTCCATGCTTTTGCTTCATATCAGCTCCTGAAATATTTTCTGATTTCATTCAAAGATCTCTCTACGTGTAGGAAAAAAAGGCTCTTGATTGTCTGACATAATCAGATAACATTTCAATTTATACTACTGCTCAACTATATTCTTGGTCTGTATTCATCTGTCTTATAGATCTGGTTGTGAGATGTGTGTATCTGGGAATATCTCATTCCATGCAAGTTCAGCACATATCACAGCTAAGCCATAGGGTGTAATACAATCCTGGAACAATAATGGCATACAATAAAAAAATATTTTTATGGAAATTCATTTCTCTATTTTCCTCTTCAGCTTTAGGCATTCACAAAATTACTTTAGTGCTTTCATCTTGAGAGGATCATATATCCCCAAAATCTCAATCTTTAATCAGAACAGCTAAGAGCACCCTCCCAGGTAAACTGTACTTTCATGGTAAGAGCTTTCACAAGTCAAAGCTTTCATATGTAGTCTCCAACACACTGGATAAATAAACTAAATTTCTCCATCCAAGATAATGATTGAGAGTGGATGGAAATGCCCCACAATCAGTGGCATCTCACATTAGTATGTGAGACAAGCGATCAGCTCCTGAACATGGTTGATGGCTATGATGAATTCTAGCTGGAAGGGGGTATTTCTCCTGCAGGCACAGTAATTGCCCGTGTCTCTAAGAAGATGGGGGGTTTGGGTAAAATCTCTTTTTTTTTTTAAATAGCTTGTGGTATGATATTACCAAATAAAAATGTTGATTTTCTAGACATGAGTTTTAAGATCAGCCTGTGTAAACATTTGGGCAGTTTGCAAAGCAGCTATTACAGTAAGACCCTGAATACCTACCCTAAGGTTGTGAAGACTGAAAGGTGGCACATCACTAAACAGTTCAGCTGTAACAAAGTATTTTTGAGGATATTGCCTGTAAGGTAAATAACTGGTCAAGGAAGAGCAGCAATATAGACCCAGGCAAAATACAGGAACATTTCAAATTCTCAGCAGAGACAGTTTAGCAGTGCATTTCAGCAGTTTCGCTTGTTCTTCTACACTGAAACAGCATTGCAGGAATCGCCTTAATGTGGAGAATCACAGAATGTTTTGGGTTGGAAGGGATCTTAAAGATCCTCTAATTCCAATGCCCCCACCATGGGCCTTTCACTAGCCTTTCACTAGCCCAGGTTGCTCATAGCCCCATCTAGCCTGTCTTTGGACACTTCCAGAGTTGGGGCATTCATCACTTCTCTGGGCAATCTGTTCCAGTGTTTCATCACACTCACAAGAAATAATCTCTTCCTAATATTTAATCCAAACCTACCCTCTGCCATCTTGAAGCCATTGCCCCTACAAGTCTTTTTACAAAGACCCTCTATATCTCTCTTAAGTACAGGAAGGCTGCTATGAAGCCTCCAAGAACCTCCACTTCTCTAGGCTGAACAATCACCTGTGTTTTTTTCCATTCTACATCTGTTCAATGAGTTACCTGGGTTTCCTAGCCTTATGCATATAGGAAACTGATAATAGTGGAGGACAAATTTTGGAGAGAATGCTGTCCAACCTGATGACAATGGGAGCATTACATATAACTTGACAAGGAATTAAATTGCTGCACAGTAAAATTCAGCCTCCCTCCGAAGAGTTAACATGCTTAAAAGTGCCATTTCTGCTTACTGATAGCCTTAAAAGAACCTGGAAACCTCATGTGATGGTGACGTTGACTTCCTTCCAAGTTCTGGAAGCTAGTTGCATCCATTAATTCTTTACATGCTTCATAATTTATACCCAGTTCAGTCAACCTGAGAGTTTATTCAAATATTGTGAATATTTAGAAATATCAGGTACATAGCAGTGTGTGTTTAAAAGCATGTTTGAACACTGATAAATGTGTTCCAAGAGTGTTGCAGTCATAAAAATGGGTCTGAAAAAGGAAACAACATTCTCTACAAAGACTCTCCCTTATTCTCAAGAGTGCAGATGAAGGAACATCGATGAGTATCAGTGAAAGCAGGTTTAACTGGAAATAGCAGATGGTTTTCTATATCATAGTCACTACCACCTTCATTTCAAACACAATTTGGCCTTCTCCTCCTCTGAAAATGAAAATAAAATGCAGAAGAAAGTGGGGAAAAAAATGCCCACAGCTTTCCCAGTTTTGCTTTCTAAATGCTGAGAAAATCTGAGATAAATTTTTGAATATGAATTTTATGTATACCAAACATTATTGCTCTTTTCAGAAAAGTTTTCCCAGTTCATCCAAGGACCTCATGCTGAGCTTTCCTAGTACCTGATAATCTTCTAGTTCTCTGCCAACACCATGTCCTTTTGTCCAGATCTGAATGGCGTGGTTGGATCTTTAGTGGTGGTGGAAGGGTCCACATATATCCCCGTACATATTGAACTGGTAGGGAACTTTTTTTTATCACTAAATATAAAAAGTAGTCCACACCAAAAGATATAACTGGGCGCTTTATTTCCAGTGAATTTTCAGATAATGGAAATCACAGACTGTAGCTATGGCCTGAGACACATTTTCCCAAAAGGTCTCTCTTACCTCCATAGGTAAACCCATCTTTCCTTTCTGTGTAGCTCATCATCCCTTGTAAATAAAGAAGCCAACCTTGCCTTGTGAAAACCAGTATGGCCCTAATGGGGCAGTAGGAGAAAGCCCCCACCAATGAGATCTTCAGTGCCTGAATCTAAGATATATGCCCCAGGAGAAAAAGGAAGAAAGAACTAATCACTTGTCAGTTCAAGTGGTGTCACATCACACCAACAGCCAATAGCTATCCCACACTAGCTTCTTCCACACAAGGGGAGCAGTAAGATACAGTACAAAAACAAATAGAACTTCTCTATCTTAGCACATTTTTCTAATGCATTCTGTTTTCATTACAGGACTGATAGCACAAAAATAGCAATTCCTGCTATTTGCTTCTGTTGAAGCCAAACTAACCCACCCAGTTTATGCACACAGTTTGCTAACATTCCTGTGAGCAATAGCTTTGCTTGCTCAAAGATCAGCTAGGAAGTGATAATTGAGAAGCAATAACTTTACAGATCCTTGCCACAAGGAAGCTATACGCTAAGAGTGCAGGTTGTTGGTTTTTATTTTTTAGATTGCTGCTCCTTCCTACAGCAATTTCCCTAATCAAAGTGCAGCTTACATTAAACACTGAAGAATTTGCTTAATGGAAAAGATACAGAATTTTGGAAAGCTCCATCAGAGAAACATTTTTGATTTTCCTTTTTATCAAAACCAGGTTGAATGCAGCAGGAAATCTGTGGCACTCTGTTTCTCATTTTAAAATATGTGAGTGGTTTGATTAATGGTTTCATCTACAAGACAAATTGAAAGGGTTTTCCTGGGATTGTACCAAGTGCAGAAGAATGAAATACTTCAGCAGAGAACTGTATTGCTCCACATATATTTTCTTAATTAAAAGTTCACTGCAATCGTTGACATTAAAGCAAATTGTGTTGAATTCCTGTTTTGTTTCAGAGAATGGGTAGATGGGTTTTACTCATGCTGTCTCACAGTGTCAGATTTTCCCAGAGCTTTCTAATGGCTCTGGTGGGCATTTCTAAATTGTCCCTTTGAGACATTTCTCAAGATCAGCTTTTTTTTCAAACTGACAGCAAATCTGGAAACAAATCCCAGTTGGGGAACTCCAGGGCATCATCGGGAAGAGAAGGGTCCCTGAGTGACCAAGTGTTTAATGGATTGTTCATATACCACTAGACATACCTGGATGAGCCTTGGGCTCCCAAGGTGAGCCTTAGGCTGCCTGCAACAGCTCTGTGAATTCCAATCTGGGTAAAAGATTAGTGAATGCAGAAGCAAGCTGTGCTCCCAGCTGCTCCTGACACCATTTCACAGGGCAGTATTTGCAGGGGTAAGACTCACCCACTTGTCCCCGTCCATGACTTAGTGAGGGTCACCTGCAATTGGGCCAGACTCATGACTTTCCACATGTCTGAGCAGAGACTGCAAACTGGACAGTGACCCATGCACAGGCCAAACTTAAGGGTGCTCATTTATGGCTGACATAACCTTTTAGAATTTACCAGGTACCTGGAGTGAAGGACAAGATTTGCTTTGTGTAAGACAAGACAATGGTTCTCTGTTACGAAGATACCATGGGCTGCTGAAAAACGTGAGGGTCTAGCTAAGAGTCAATATACAATGCTGAATCTATTACAACAAAAAAGAATGCTCTCCTTACTTAAATTTTGCTAGCTGAAAGACACCCAATCTGAGAGTCAGCTACAAAATAAAACAGCTGGGCAGGTCTCACTTTCATAGGAGAAAAACAAGTCACTATGAAAATGCAGTGGTGAAGGCCAGACTAACATACGTATCAGCTTGCTCTGTAATGAATTAATTGCTTTTTATCTTAATTAAAGTGTGATGGATACATTGCACTGTAAATGCATTTCATATCGTTCCTGTCCAAAGAACATCCAATGTAATTATAATTGTATATTATTATAATTGTGTTTAAATCAAAGCGGATCATCATGCAGTATCTGAAAAAAAAAATCTTTGTCCATATTGACACAGAGCTCTATTCCATATTTCCTTGGAAAAGGTGTCCTAGGTTACAGTGTA
>VZTH01008769.1:0-51784 GCA_013397815.1 Aleadryas rufinucha
TAACACCAGGGAAAGGCAACACTACAATTTTGGCATAATTTTCACAGCACTAAACCCAATACAATTGCGTAGAGGCAAGCTGCAAGAAACCCAGGAGAGTCCTGGAATGCGTGGAAGATTACTTACTGAGGCAGGTAATAGATAGTTCTGCCACAGGGAATGATGTGACCTGATTATCACCAATGTAAGCAAACTAACTGGGGACATGAAGAGGCGACTTGAGCTGCAGTGATCATTCATGGCTAGAGTTTGCAAACCTGAGGAATATGGATCAGGACCCTGAATTTTAGTGGGGGGAGTTAATCTATAGGGCCTTCTGGGAAACTTCCTTCTGGAACAAGAAAGTAGAACTGAACTGGCAGATCTTTAAGGATGCTTTTCATAGAGCACAACAGGTCTCAATTCTCATGTGTAGGGTGGCAGGAAAGGATGTCAAGAGACTGACATGGATGAATCAAGAGCTGATGGTCAGACTAAAGAGTAAAATGCAAACAGACAGTCAGTGTAAGTAGAGGCAGGTAACCTGGGAAGAATATAGGGACACAATCTAGTTGTATAGGGATGGGGTCAGGAAGGACAAAGCATGGCTGAGGATTAACTTGACAATATTAATAATAAAGGCTTCTGCAGGTATATCAGCTATAACAGGAAGACCAACCACACTGACAAACACAAGTGGCAAACAGTAACTATGGACAAGGAGAAGGCAGAGGTACTGCCCCATCCCTGGAAGTGTTCAAGGCCAGGTTGTATGGGGCCCTGAGCAACCAGATCTAGTGAGTGGTATCCCTGTCCACAGCAGGGACTATGTGATCTTTAAGGTCCCTTCTAACCCTAACCATTTTATCATTTTATGATTCATTCTCTTCTGTAAAAATATGTATGAGTTTCTGAAAGAATTAGAGACAGAAATTTGTACTTATTATTAGAATTTGATTTGATTTGCTCAATTTAAGTCTCAAGAGACAAAGAAATAAACTTCTTAGACTGAACTTACTGGACTACTTTTAGAGGGCACTCTTTTTGAATGTTAGGAACAGCTTGTCGTTATTTTTACTCAACTCTTCTAAAAATGAAAACATGATGTTGGTTTCAATAAGTTAGATGAAGGCTCATGGAAAGAGTTAGTTGGATCTTTCTTTTGCTAATGGACATTAGAGAATTCTTCATTTAAGAATGCTTAAGGAGAATTAGGATGGAAGAAGTACAATTACTTTGAAATATCTGTCCCCAAAAGCTAGATATCAGACTGGTGAGAGTCCATATTTTGAGCTGGGTCAGCAAATGTTATTAATGCCAAATGCTGTCCTCTATTTAATTTCAAAAAAGAACCTGAGGGTTTGTTAATTGCCATTGGTGTAGCTAGCTTCCAAATGTAGGTCCTCAGTGTTTGCACAGATGTTGTACAACCATGGAAACCATTAATACCCCCCAGCAATTTTCTGCCAAGTTTCTTCTATGTTTTTCTTGTGGTTGCCCAGGACTCTCAAAGCTTGGTAACATTAAACACCTGCATATTTCCCTCCAGTGTCTTATCTATCCCACTTGAAAGGTCTTATCCAGTAGACATTCTTAGTATATTTTCGCCGGGTCGGACCTAGAGCAACTTAAAGACAACTAGAGCTTGGAGCCAATGCTCAAGAAAAGTATTCTACAAGATCTGTTGGAGATCATATTCTCTAATATCTGTTTCATAAAAGGGTGTTTGAGCACTGTTCTTGGGAGATGACCCAGACCATCACACTCAAGGATACTCTTATACTGTCTTGTCCCGGGTCAGCTTCTTTGAAGCATAAATATTCAGCAGCAGAAAGAGGGTGGTTTCATATCATGTGTAGGATTTCTATATGAGAGAAAGAAGATAGGAATTCCAGTTTCTTCTCCAAAAAGCACATAAAACATAACCTGACTTAAAACAGTCAACTCCAAAGCCCTCTTCTGCTCTTAATTTTGCCTATTTCATTCTTTCCATGAATTCATATTCAAATTTACTTCTTTTGCTTTGCAGCCTTCATTAATTCCAAGTGATGAGTGAAGTTAATGGGAAGTTTTCTTCCCACTGTGGTGCAGATTTAATGCATGCTTAACAACGCAGGGAAAGCCTGTCTCCAACAAGCCTGTCTGAAACAAGCCTGTCTGAAAGCAAAGAGAATGCATAGGCTCCTTGAAAGGTAAGGGTTATAAAAATAAATTGCCAACATCTTCACTGTTTTTTTCTCAGGGGCTGAGCTGCCACTAGTACATTATGCATGTTGTTTTTTTAAAGACACTAATTATTGTACATTATATTTATTAAGCCCTTTAAATCATTGCTATTCACCAGCTACCCAAATTCTTCAAGTACAAGCCAAAGAAATAAAGGTCATCCTTGGCTTCGATGTGCTTTTGATGAATATGGTCTGTATAACATTTACCACAACCCAGAACAGAAGCCATTATTTAAGTAAAGCCTGTTATTGTTCATTAGTACAAAGAGTGTGCAGTAAATACAATGAAAGATTGCTCGGTTTACTATATCTTTGTCATCCAAAGCAGCTCCATGAATAACTACAGGTATTTGTTTTTGAATGACTTATTTGCTTGCTGTCTAATAAATAACATGTAATTAGGTTAATATATTGTTTCCTAGTTATGCTAGCAATGTAGTGGAGGAAAATAAAGGGGTGATTTCAGATACAAAAGAATGGTAGACAATTTTAACTGTCTCTTAAAATACTTGGACTTATTGTGCATGGCTTAAACTGCTGGGAGGTCTATGTGTAAAGGAAAAGCAGGAAATAGGTTTAATGAGTTCTTTATTACTCAGGTCGTGAGTTATTACACAGGTAGTATAAAACTGCAGCAACTATTCTGCATTGAATAAGACACCCAGGGTGACCTGACACCAGAGAATGAAAATCTGTCGTGCTAGTTTACAAGTCTGGACGTTTTACTCAATCTACCAACACTTTTTCAGGAACTTGTATTTCAGGATCAACAATGAATAAGTGTCCATTTGCTTCAGCTGACGCCACTACAAATAAATGTTTGATGAAATGCCTCGAGTAGACCTTATGGCACTCAGAGGAGTTGCTTGTTTACTGTGTGATTGTTGAACAGGCTAAATGCCGTGATGTGTAAGGGCAGTGACAAAAAACAGCAGTAGGCAAAAAAAATTTCGTTAGCTCTTTGCAAAAAACCCAATGAAGTCACCAGTGATACTTTAAAAAATTAAAAGCTTGTTCAGTAATATGTTTCTATCCTACCATCTTGTTTTAGAAGAAATTTAGGGATGCTCTTCAGGATGTTGAGACAGTGCATGTGTCCCTTATGCCAATTTTAGAATTCTCTTAAACTACCAATCCCAAATCACCCACCATTTGCAGAACTCAATGTTAGAAACAATGAGGATCAGTGGTCTTTAAACATCTGAGTAGAGGCATGAATGATTCTTATTCATATGCAATTTTTCTCTTCTAATGCAAATGTCTTATTTATTCCCTAATGTCACAAGCTTAATGAATTTTCAAACAGGGTCACATATAGAGAAAAAAAATCAAATTCAATCATGATTTTTAGTCAAAACCATACTCAAATGGTTTCTCCAAATATCTGTGTACTGACAGGGGAATTACAGGCGAGGTTTAAGTATCAGTGACAAAGATCTTCTACTGCTTTTCCTTCAGTAGCATCTTAGTTCATGTTTGCTAAGTCTGTTTATAAAAGATGTCAAAGATTCAATGCTTGATGTTAACCAGACTGAAAGTACTCGCCTCTGAGAGTCATCACCTCACACAACAAGCCCTTTTCCTGGCCCATACTTCTGAGGCAGCACAGACCCTTTTGTTGGCAGGGGCAAGAAGAGAGGACGTTGTTCTCATAATCAGTGCAAGTTGTCATAAATATTGTCATAATCAGTGCAAGTTTCCAAGGAGATTGCTTTTCCTCAATAAAAATGAGACGGAATCAGATATATCAGGTGATGAACTGGATTTGTCCACACAAATGTTGGTTCCTATAATCTGTGGAAAGGACAAGGGCTGACTTTGTTGGAAATTATACAACTTAAAAAAAAAAGTATGTAACTTTAGTCAGGGGTTTGTTTTCCTTTGCCCAGAGCAGGGGAATTGAATTTTCTCTTTAAAAGGCTTTGTTCATCTGGTAAGGCCTGATGAGCTACCGATTAGGAGTAGTCAGAAGATACGTGGGAGATAAATGAACATTAACAAACATTACCCCAAACATCAGCCCCTGGAGAGGTCAGAGACACTTGGTCTGGGAAAAGATTGCTAAGAGAACCAAAGAATGAGGTCCAAATAATTGAAGGTGAAGGGATCAATAACCAATAGGAGATAGAATACTAAGAACTGTGTAATTTAAGATCAATGTACCAGAATTTTTTTGGGTTTTGTCTGTATAGGTATGTGAAAAGTCTGGTAAAGAACCGTGTGTAATGGAATGATTTTCACTGCACAACCCAGACATGTGTGGATGAAATTATTTCTATTGCACATCCTGGCCAGAATAAAGTAATGCCTTGATTCTCTAACACTGGAAAGATGCTGTTGGAGAGTTTCTGTTTTTCCCGCAGTTTTGGTGACAACTTGATTGAAAGAGGCTTCGTTGGTGGATGTCAGCTCTCTTGCTGTCTGTGCTGGGTCCAGCTGAGATAGAGCTAATATTCTGTATGGTAACACATAATGTGCTGGTTCTTTATTTCCTTTTTTGGTAAAACAGTGTTGATACGCCAGTGTTTTGTCTGTTGAAAAATACCTGAACAGATTCCATGTCTTCTATTTTTTGCCCCCTGTTCCCAAATTGAGCAGGCTTGGGAAGGTCAAGAAATTGAGGGAAGACACAGCCATGAGAACTGACCAAATCTGACCAAAGTGATATTTGTCATGTTCAGCAACAAAAATTCAAGGGGAGGGGGAAGACAGGGAAGAGGAAGACATCTGTTCTGGTGTTTGTCTTCCCAATTAGCTGTTATGTGTGCTCAGGCTCTACTTTCCAGGGAGTGGCTGGACACCTGTCTACCCACGGCAAGCAGTAAACAAATTCCTTTGTTTTGCTTGCATGTACAGCTTTTGCTTTACCTGTTAAACTGTCTTTAACTTGATCCATGGGCTCACTCACTTTCTATTGTGTCTCGATCCTGCAGATGTGTGGGTGCTCAGTTGTTCCCTGGGGTCAACCCACCACACTTTTGTTGTAAGCTTGTAACAGGTAACATGCATTTTTAGAAAAGTAAATCGTAACTCCAACCACAGTTCTAGGATTTCTCCAGCTCCTTTTGTATCTTGCATAGTATGTATTTTACACCAACAATCTATTATCAGCAATTTGAAAATCAACTTGTATTCCCTAGGAGTGGCTACAGGCAACTGACTGCACACACTGCTTTGAACATCTAGCCCTAAGGCTCCGGCAAATGCAGTAAGGCAAGGAGTTTCAGAGATGAGATTGTTCCTTTTGTCCTTACCTCACCCCACTGGATTTACCAGCAACTACTATTCACTGTTTGGCATGTATCACACTCTGTTCTCCCAGTTCTATGCATTGGCAGAGGCACAAAGGGACAGATAGGGAAAGGTGGTCAGCTCGAAGTTTGAAGTGAAATGACAGGTCAGTTCCTCCTCGGGTTTAGAATAGACAGGAATATAAAACATGACTTTGGTTTGCAACACCTGATGCATTTTGAAATCTGCAGTGTGCCCAGTTTGAGAACAAGCTGATATTAACCCCTCAGCTGCATGCTTCCCAAATATTTTCAGTCACTTTTCATGGACTATTTAGTAAATGACTGATTTTAGTGCCCATCTAGCCTGCTAAAGAGCATTATTTAATGTTGTGTGTTATTTTGGGTAAAGTTGTTACAGATTTTCAATAGGGAACTGCATCAAATTTAAGATATATACTGCTCGATCTTCAACAGGTATGATTTGTAATTAATTAATAAATATCTAATTTACTGGAAATGATCCTTTATTTATTGTCCCACTGCAAGTTGATCCTCTGCAAGTTTATCTCCTGTCAATAATGCTTTAAGGCTTGTTGGTTTGTTTATTTAAATCTCTAGACAACCATCCATTATAAATTTTACATGATATCCTTTTAGATCAGCTGCCTGCCTGAGCGAATTTGAAATACAATGGTGTGCACACAAACACATACATGCCTGTCTGCTTAAGGCCAAGTTTCTTGTAAAAGAAGAATCTGAAAATCTGACTTGTAAGGACCTTTCATTACCCTCCATCTTCCCCTTATATTTTTACACACAGTGAAAAAGACCAAGATGGTCCCTTTTCAGTGTTTAAGTATGCCCAGTTCAGGGAAGTCAGTGCTAGAGAACTGCTGAACCAGAATGAATCAGAATAGGAGTGAAGTATTTGCTTAAATGTTTTGCTAATGCACTTTAATGCAGTGCTTACATTAGTGCCTATGTTAATTCAGTATCTATTAGCTGCAATTCAACAAGGTGATCAAGTAAGGGCATAATGTAACACTGCACAGTCCCCCTGCTCATCACCAATGGCTCCTAAACTTGAAGTTAAGCATATATTTAACTACTTTACTGACCTGCCTCTTTAGTGAATATGTTTTATTTAAGGTTATCTAAAGTTAATAATTTTCCAAGCCAAGTATTCTGTCTTCCCTTCAGTTCCTTTCATAGTCTGTGTTTGCCACTGCGCATTAAATAATTAGTCAAGGGGGAAAAAATGTATCTTGTAATTAACACAGACAACATAAACAGAATAGTGGCATTCCTTAGTTCAGTAAGACAGCTAATTGTTTCCTCTCCCTCCAGTGTGGGAGAGACAACTGCAAAGACAGGGAGGAAAGTTTTCTCCATTTCACTGAAGGGGTTGTGCACCATTTATCAAGCTGACTGCTCTGTCATATCAGTGGAAGGACCCTGGAGAGCCCTGACCATGAGATTGAAGGTTGGTACCAATTTACTGCAACACAAATGCATTGAACAGGAAAGAACGAGCTTCTAATCTCTTCAATTTTCTTACATTACCCTGAAGGCTAGGGAATTAAATGAAACAGTAGCTGGTGACAACTTTAGAGGATCCTGAATGCATGACAGGAAAAGTACTAAAATAGCTCAATAGTTTTATTTTACACATTATACACTTTATACATTTATACATTTTATACGTTAATCTTACCCCTGCATAAAGAAACAGGTTATGCCTCTTAGATATATATCTTCTCAAGACAAGGAGAAAAGCTTACTGAATTCAGTATCTGTCTGGTTCAAATTTGGCAGCAACATTTATAAAAAATATATTAAAAATATATAAAACCAAACAAATCATATCCCAAGGTCTTGTAATTTTCTTTTAGTTCATTGACTCTGGCAAACTTGCATTGTATCTTTGATCTTTAGCAGTGCCAGTCTCTGGAAAATCATTAGAACAGAAGAATTTGTTGTGCCAGTTAGTTCTCATGCCCACTTCATCCAGAGCCCTTACACCAGTCTCTGCAGAAAAGGGAAGGAAATACATCCCCGTACTGTGACAACGGGAAGCAATTAAGATCTTGTCCAAACACTTTGGCTATAGAATGTTTTAACCACTAAACATCCAGCCTTATTTCCTGATTAGTCATTTCTCATCTTGCATTAACTTGCAATGGTGAGTATTTATAGCTATATAAATGTCCATCTCCCTCATTAAATCTTGCTTGTTTCTGATACTGCTGAATGCTGCATGGAATCCTCCTCTCTTCAGAGACTGCAGTGTTAATTCACAAAAATATGAAAAGAAGGCATGTATATGGCATCATTATCATCTGCACAGATTTAATTCTTGCTCAAAACACATAGCACCTTCCTTTACAAGGCTACCCACAGGAACAGCTCCATTCCAAGTGCCACTAGCAAGATATAAATAATAATAGCACTACATGGTTATATATAAATGGGAATAATCTTAACCTATACCTTCAATTTAAAGGACTGCTAAAGGCCATCATTTCTGATTTCCTAGTAGGCTGAGGGAGTGGGGAGTCACACAATAAAGGACATACAACAATTATTATAGCATTACCATTTGCAATCCTAGAGGTAAAGGTCATTGTGGTTTTCTACTGTAATATTTCCAGGGATTTATAACATGCCTGAATAAAATTTTTCTCCAGGTTAATATTTTCTACACTGAGTGTTAATCTGGATATGATTTTTTTTTCAGGATAAAAAAGGAAGAAATTATTTCTCTATAGGTATTAATACCAGGTCCTAGGTTGTTTTAAATTTATGCTCTCTTGTAAACATGCACATTTTAGACTTTAGAACACTGCTTTAGAAAGTGAGATTGCAGGTAAAATAAGTCAAAGTGATTTCAGAGTTTGAAAATAAAACAAAAAGTAATAATATTGAAATTATTCTTTTCAAGTTTTATAAGGCCTAAAGCATTTTTGTGTCCACATACATATGTCATGTACAGACTTTATTATTCACAAAATGGCATGTGTCTTAAACAGGTAATTCCTCTTTCAACACTGAAAATTAATTTTATCTGGACTATGAGACATAGTGATCTATTATCATAGGGAGAACATAACAGTTCTGCAAGATAAGTACCATTTTCCTCCCAAGAGAGCTGCTAAGCATCTGGGCCTCAGAGCGGTAAGGTATTTGAGCATGTGTTTTCCCAGGGAGCCCCCTGCAACTGAGGCAGGAGCTGATGGTCTCTGTGAGTCATTGCCCTGCATTGCAAGGCCTTCTGCTGTTTGTTGGAAAGCTCAGTAGCGAAACTGCTGCCACCCCAGGCCTGCCCTCTCCCCTCACCTTTACTTCCACCATTTGTGATGACTTCCAAAAAGTCTCCTTGCTCCCACTCCACGGCCCACTCGAGTGACCAGCCTTCCCCTTTCCACACAGACACATGCTCATTCCAGGTGCCATTGCAGTCCCCTCAGCTGTCTTAGCACATTCTCAGCAGAGTCTCACTGCAAATCAGTTTGAATGCTTCAGGTTTAAAATAGTCTTCTTTGAAACCAGCTTCTTGTGATACTGTTCCTCACTAAGACATGGTCCTTCATTAAAAATTAATCAGGCAGTTTAAATAGATTTTGTCATCTGACTTCCCGCAGTTTTAAGCTTATCTTTTTTTCCATATGCCCCATCTATGCACCCACATCAGAGTGCTGGTCCTGAGGACCAGGAAAACATGAGACATAATTTTTAGGCTTTTCCCAATTTTAATTTCTGCCTCTCCTTCTTTTTGAAGAGAAATTCACTCTTGAGTGATAAACCCAGTCTTTACCAGGTCATGTGGCTTTGAAGAAAAAACTGGTGTGAGGGACTTCATGCTTTGAATCTCTGGCAGGGAGATCTCTCTGTCTCCCACCTTGAATCTTTATGTTCCTTCTACATGGGAGGTCATTTATAGAGCCTTGGAGACTTAGATATGTAAAGGTCTCATTTTCCTTGTCTCTCTTTTCCTTCATTATTGTCATCTTCTATTTTTTTTTCCATGTTGATCTTTGCTGATTTTGTTTATTTGGATGTTAACTCTTACCCAGCAAAGCACCATTCTCCAGCATCCATTCTACAGGAACTAGCCAACCTCATGCACCTCTTCATAGCTGGGGACAGACCTTCAGAAAGCACTTAAACATTTTCCTATCATCTGAAATCATGATCTAGTTTATGTTTGTTCTTGTTTTCTCCCACCTCTGTGAATTACTCCTTTTTGTGCTTTTTGGAATTTCTTTTATTTTATTATGTCAATTTATGTCATA
Organism: Aleadryas rufinucha; assembly: GCA_013397815.1. Lineage (NCBI taxonomy): Eukaryota > Metazoa > Chordata > Aves > Passeriformes > Aleadryas > Aleadryas rufinucha. The sequence continues at coordinate 9,733 of VZTH01008769.1, forward strand.
GAGTATTTTCAAAGAGAAAAATGTATAATTTCCATCCAAAGTCTCATGAAAACACTAGTTTATCAAATGTTTACATATTGCTCAGCAACTCAGAGTCTTTCCTCATACTAAAATATGCCCAAGACTGAGAAATAGGTTTAAATACTACTGTTTCTAGTTTTACATCAAAAGGAAATAGATGAGAGCAATCCACTAAATTGATTTGCAGTAATATTGTGTCCCACTCTAGTAGAACTTTTCAGCTCTCTCTCACTGTGTATCAGTATTTCCTATTTTAAACGTTCATTCAACATGAGCCCAAGAAAACCAGTGCTTCCCTTTGTCCCACTTTAAATTGTAAGACTGCAGTGCAGAATTATGACAATGAATCTGAAAACTGCTTTTCTTACATTGACTAAATTATTTCCTCTTTGTGAGGAGGCTTCTTCTTTGCAAAAGCATGTTAAATCCCTTGTCTAGGCATTTCTTCTCTCCTTAAAAAGTAAATGGCCTTGTGGTGTTTTTTTTTCTTTCCCCCATTGGAGGGATTTTCTTTTTGAGTGTTTCCTATTAATCATTACCCACATTGTAAGATCTAATCCTAAGAAGCTTCCAAAAATGACAAAATCTTTTAGAATGCTATCTTTTTGAGCACAAATGCTAAAAGAATCTATTTTAATGTGAGTGCAGTTCCTGATATCTGCAGCTGTAATGCCTTTTCAGGTAAGAAATATCATGACATTTGATCTACTGTCATGGTGGCATCTGTGCAGTCTAACTCAGGATAGGTGAGAGGGATGATAAAATACTTCTTTTATTAGGAAGGATAAGCATTAAATTGCTTTCTACAGAAAATGAAATTATGATGAATGAAGTAATTACCACTTAGTTTTTATGTTTTGGGTTGCTGAATGTTTGGGTACTGCTCTTAAGAAGTGATGAAAGTAAGTACTCTGAAAGTCTAACACTGCAGAGGCTGGGTTCCACGGATTTTTTTGGTTTGGTTTGGTTTGGTTTGTTTTTCCTTGGGGCATCTTTAATTCCAATGTCAGGAGGTTATGCTTCTTACTATTTCAGGAGGGTGTGCTTCTTACAATTGCAGAGAAGTAACGTAAGGAAGTGTATTTTATATGCTGTCTTATTCCTTGTATCTTCAGCAAGAAAAGGGATTTACGTGTTTCAGCTTTGGTGTGTATTTCCACAGGAACAGCTTTGGTGTGGGCTACTGTATGCTGAGTGAGGCGACAGCAACTGGAACTGCATCACACGTCCATGAAAATTGCTTGACTAATTTAATAGATCCTTTCTGTGCAGCCCGACATTTTCTGATTTAACACACCATCGATCTGACTAATTAGGCTGGGCAGAGGGCTGAGCTGAGGGCCACAAGGGGTTTCCCATGCCTCAGTCTCTGTGCCTCATGGCACTGTGCCAGGGGAGTAGAGCAATGGGTCATGCATCCAGCTGGAGGTCGCACGAATTTGCCTGTTCCCCTTGGCATGGTGCAGCACAGGGCTATGACACCAAATGGCTTCAGCCCTTTTATGTCACCAGCCCAGTCCCACATCTGCCAGGGAAGTGGAGCTCTTTCAGCTGGAATAGGAGTAGTACTCCACCATGGGAAGATGGTAGGGTCATAGGATGGGACAGGGTATGTCATCACTGTGTCTGATTGCCTGCTGATACTGCTGGTGGCCTTCTCTCCTTGCCCTGATGAGACTCAAACTCCAGAGGATCCAGTGGGCACTTGTCATTCAGTCAGAAGTCTCAGCTTTCTGGCAACTTTTTGTAGCACCTCATAACACTGTCAAAAGCAGTCTTCAGAGACTGAGACGTGGAGGCAGAAGGCAGGTAGATGCATCACGGAAAACACCTGAATGAGAAATGACAACTGCGCACGACACAGGCTTGGGCAGCAAGCTGCTGGAGGGAATGTGAGAAACTTCATTGCCATCCAAATGTGTCTAACTAATGGTCCTTAACAGGTGTCATGAGTAAGGTGGCTTAAAAACACATCGAGATTTTACCTTCAGAAATGTGTTTAAATATCTCTGCTGTGATTTATTTCTTCCATAATATATTGGCAACAAGAGATGCACCGGAAAGCAGGGCACTAAACAACCACTAAATTAGTAGCCACATATGTTGTGGTTTGCAGAAGCAAGTCTTTTGTTTATTCAAAATTAACCTATAAGTACACAGTTTCACAAAATAAAAGCCAGAAGCTTTGGTAGGATCAGAAGGAGAGAAGGGGACTCTTATGCACTAAGGAACAAGCCCTATTTCTTATTCTGAGGCTTGATAATTTTAAAAAATGTGACAGCTAAAACCCACTGGCACATGCTGCAAAGAAGGATGTGATAAAATAATGCTACTCATCTTCAAGGCTGTCAGTTCAGCAATCAGTACTTCTATTCATCTCCGCGGCCTGCTAACTCAGTGCTACCATGCGATAGATAAACCCTAATCCAAGTGACAGCGTTCAAATCAGAACTGATTTGATTGTTCACATATGATACCACAAGACACCAGAAGCCTAAAGAGTTTACAAAAATGCCTGGATGTCTCTTGTAGGCACACTTCCCCTCAGAATGTCTTGCAGTGTAGGATACACCAGCTCTTAAACCGGGGGTAATTTGTAGGTCACGAAAATGCTTTGGTGGCACAGTCAGTTCTTATCACAATCTAACTCTAGCTGGAGCAGGGAATGCTCAAAAATAAAATGTGGTTCAGACCTTGTGAAACCCACCTATTCTGCTTTTAAGTCTCCCTTGTAGGAAGTGAAATCCTTTTCTTTCTCTGCAGAGACCAGATTCAGTCTTGAAGAGATCAAACATGAATACATTTGTTTCCATGCATAAAGCAGAGTACATGGGAGAGTGGTTTTAAGGCACACATGTCGGTGTCTCAAAAGTCATCCTTGCCTCTCAGGATGCAACAGAGCTCCTTTCAACAATAGCTGCAACAGAGCTGCTATTCAAACCTGAGGCAGTAATTGGGATTTTGCAGGCGTTCAGTGGGAGCATTATATTTAGGTTTTGAAACATAATTCTGTACAAAGGTCTGATGATATGGTACTCTGTGGAGATTTCACAGCTGAGTGTGCCTTTATTTTCATACTTTTCACTAGTGTATCCTGAAGTTTTAGAGTAACACTTAAGAAAATAATTGTTCGAGTAGTTCAAGAATACAATGTCAATGAAGTAATTGAAAGCAGAATGTGACCTGTAGCTCTTCAAGATCAAGAATAAAAACGGAATGACTTTTCAAGGAAATTGTCAAAGTGCCTGAATACAGAGTGAAATTACGGGACTTTAAGAGACAATGGGTTTTCCTCTTGTGTCCGGGTCATTCCACAAAACAAAGGGCAAAGTTCTCTTTGTAGTCCTATGTTGAGGAGAACAGATGTCTCCGTTTAACAAGGTACTTAAGCCTCTGTCTAGTTTCAATCTTAGGAAAAAATTCTTCACTCCAGAGCTTTAAATACTCAATTGAACTAGGATAGTGAAGTGAAGTTTCTCTGTAACCAGACTTTGCATCAATTGTATGCACATTTAACACATACACACCTATCTATCTATCTATCTATCTATCTATCTATCTATCTATCTTTATTTATTTATTTATTTATTTATTTATTTATTTATTTATTAGGAAGACTGTGTGGTTCTTGTCTTTTTCAAAGGACGGGAGTGTGAGAGATGTTTTCCTCACACACTTTTTATGTAAAATGGATTGTTGGTCTCATAGTACTACTATATAGTTTCTATTTCTTCTTATCATGTTGATTAAACTATATAAATGTCTTCTTTTTTTCCTAAGCATGGATTTAGAGGTACATTGATTAATATTTTTCTAGGGTTTTCCTCAAGAGAAATGCAATTTGAACTTTTCTGAATCATAATAGGCTTCTTTTCTTGGTGGTCTACTTATTCTATCTTTGGTTCTGCTTTTGTTAGTTGTTGTGGGATGAATGTTTCTAGAGAAACAGAGAAAAGTCCTGTACTGAAATATTATCAAGTTGTCTTAAGGAAGGAAAAAACTGCCATGTGCAATATACAAAAACATACAGACAGCCTATGTATGTACTTTGTGATGTCAGAGGAATTTCAGCATTTGTTAAATTTCCTGAGACACTTGTGTGAGCTTCAGGCATTTAAAAGTCTTTTAAATCTGATCTCTTGGTTTTGTTATAGGTGGTGGTTTTTTTCAGTACTTTAAGCTGCTGTTATAACTACTGCTATCCTTATACTACATGTGGAATCAAACTGGGAATTTATATTGCCCTTGAAAATGCATATCTCATTTGGCAAGTTTATTTGTGTTGGTGTCACCCTCCTCATCACATCTGAGCTGCATTGGATAGCAGTGGTCTCTGTCAAGACAGAGTAGGTTGTCTCAAACAGGTCACATTTCTCTTGCTCTCTCTGTATGAGAAGTTTTCTAAGTATATACGTGTGTCACCCTGCCTCACGTTTTGATGTGCTTGCTCCTGAGTCACTACTACACCAGTATTTAACTCAGTGGAGACTCTTCACACTTAACAAGTGCATAATGTACTCAGTCCTGGGGACTGAAATGCAGGCAGAGTCTCCAAATCTGTGCAAAACTGAATCTGTGCAGAACTGCCTATACTGAATGGTTGCTGCTCAGTACCCACTGACTGGTCAGTCCCACTGTGCAAGTACACTTGACAAGCCAGAAATATTTGATCTTGGCCTGGCATCCTTGAGTATATAACNAATCATAATAGGCTTCTTTTCTTGGTGGTCTACTTATTCTATCTTTGGTTCTGCTTTTGTTAGTTGTTGTGGGATGAATGTTTCTAGAGAAACAGAGAAAAGTCCTGTACTGAAATATTATCAAGTTGTCTTAAGGAAGGAAAAAACTGCCATGTGCAATATACAAAAACATACAGACAGCCTATGTATGTACTTTGTGATGTCAGAGGAATTTCAGCATTTGTTAAATTTCCTGAGACACTTGTGTGAGCTTCAGGCATTTAAAAGTCTTTTAAATCTGATCTCTTGGTTTTGTTATAGGTGGTGGTTTGTTATAACTACTGCTATCCTTATACTACATGTGGAATCAAACTGGGAATTTATATTGCCCTTGAAAATGCATATCTCATTTGGCAAGTTTATTTGTGTTGGTGTCACCCTCCTCATCACATTTGAGCTGCATTGGATAGCAGTGGTCTCTGTCAAGACAGAGTAGGTTGTCTCAAACAGGTCACATTTCTCTTGCTCTCTCTGTATGAGAAGTTTTCTAAGTATATACGTGTGTCACCCTGCCTCACGTTTTGATGTGCTTGCTCCTGAGTCACTACTACACCAGTATTTAACTCAGTGGAGACTCTTCACACTTAACAAGTGCATAATGTACTCAGTCCTGGGGACTGAAATGCAGGCAGAGTCTCCAAATCTGTGCAAAACTGAATCTGTGCAGAACTGCCTATACTGAATGGTTGCTGCTCAGTACCCACTGACTGGTCAGTCCCACTGTGCAAGTACACTTGACAAGCCAGAAATATTTGATCTTGGCCTGGCATCCTTGAGTATATAACGCCTTCTGTGGTGAGTGTTTGCTTTATTGCTAGTGAAGGGATCAACAACTGCTCCTAGGGGCATGATTTTATGATTTTAAAATCTGTTAGAGTGAATAAACAGAAATGAACTACACCTCTTTGTTAATGGTTATTTTGATTAAAACCCCATGTTTTTGCATTTCTAGTTGAGGTTTAAAATTAGCATTAGAGTTTGTATAGTTTTTCTTTTTTGTTTGATTTGATGGTAAGAAAAGGTATAACCTTGCTGAGAGGGTAACAAGTTCAGATATGGACAACTAGTACTTGACAGATTCTATCAGAAAACCAAACAAGAGAAGAGTATGAACGCCTGCTACCAGCTGTCACTGTATTGAACAACGAATGTTTGACGAAGTTGACCTGCAAATACACACATCCTTGTGAAAGTGAGCTTTAAGTAATGTCTGGCTGACAAAATTAACAAGAAGAGGCATTTGTTGATAATATAAAAAAATATATATTAAAAAAATTTATTTAGATCTCTTTCTATAAGCACATCAGTAAAATTTGAAGCATAACTCCATTTTCGCTAGATGAGATCTGACAGAGAATTCACTCATGGTCAAATGGCATCTGAGGCTGATGGAGCTGTGTCCTTTTACAGCAGAGATTAACTTGGACCATGCTCTTTATACCTTGAAAACTTCTATTATCCTCAAAAAAAATCACAATGAATCTTGCAAATAAGTACCATCAAGTGATGTTCTGAAGACTTTTTTTTTTACTGTAATAGCTGTGTATTTTTGCTACAAGCAGAAAACAAAACCAAACAAAAATCAAAACCAAAATAATATAAAAAACAACCAAAAACCAAATTAAAGGAAAAACAAACAAAAAAACACCCAAACCCATCAAACAAAAAAACAAACAATCAACAAACAAACAAACAAACAAACAAGAACACAAGACAAAGAGCAAGAAAATGTAGTTAGAATTATCCAATAAATACTTTGTGCATCCAAAGAGTAGCAACCCTCAGGCTAAGCGAATTTTCATCATTACAATGAAAATTTCCTTGTGAAATTTTTGTGTGCTTCCTCTAAGCAGCAGATCCTGGGTGTATTATCCTATCTCATTGCAGTCAAGTGAGGTTCTTTGCTTTGCCTTCTGTTACTGTTGTTTTTACCTTCTTGAAGGAAATCTTTTTATGTCTTTGTCCTTTTTATTAGAATGCAGGTGCTAACAACATTCTTCTGTCTGGAGGAGATTCTAACAGAGGACAGAGTATTTGGTACAAGTGACTTCCTGAACTAGTCACACTCCCGGTCAACAACACTTCACACTCATTATTCTGTTTTACCTAGCTACAGCCATGATATAAAATGTACCAACCCTTGAACAATGAGGAGTAGCACAGAAATATAAAAAAAAGCTTTAAAGGACTGATGTTGGGCTGCTTCTGAGCTCCACAGTTTATTTTTTCACTAGGATTTTAGAGTTTGGGCCAGCTGTTCTAGGTATTCTCTAGTGCTTTGTCCCTCATGCCAGTATTGAGGAAAGCTTCATTTTGCATGGAAAAAACAATCAAGGACTGGATCCTGTAATAAATACGTACGCCCAATTTAGAAATAATAAAAAATATAGAATTTATTAAATGTCCGAAAGATTCGAACAGCAATGCCACGATCGAATAAAAAGGACAGAACCAAGCCCGGGGTTGGTACTGGGTGAACAGTGGTCCGACCTCTATCGCATCAGACCTCCCTGTGTTCACCCCGTTCTGTCCTTCGGAGTCCACTTTTATACAGTTCTTATGCATAAAGTCTGGAGATGAGCATTCTTTTACTGTTTCCCATATTCATGAAGTGTAGCTTTCAGGTGGACAAAGCGTATAATTTTCTATCACCAGTGGAGATTGTCTGATGAATCGTTGCAGTCCATATCGTGATACTTAATCTGGGTCGTTTACACCTGGGCTGGGTGGAGGTTCTCGGAGATGGGCCATCAACCCTGTCGAGATGGACTATCAGCTCTGCCGGGAACTCTTCTATGCAGTGGGTGATCTAATCAGAGTGCCTTTCTGGCTTTGTGTGAGGTTTTGGTCTTGTCAAAAGGCTAGTTCAGGCTTGTCCTTATTTTATATTTTATAACATAAAATATAACTTTATACACTTTAGCACGAATTCACATATAACAATCCTAAGTAGCCCTAAAAATAGGAGAAAAAGGAAAATGCTTTTGCCCCAGTTAAGGGAAACCTATGTTTACGAATCTGGTTGGTTTTGCCTTTATATCCTCCTCTCTGACTCTTTCTTCTCTTTGCCATAAGAAAGAAATCTAGACTCCCAGAGTTTAAATTACACGTGACAGTAGTCAAAGTTTGGAGGAGAACTTTTGTCTCTCAGTAGAGTGGCTGATGTAGTGAGAATAACAGATGAGCCCTTTTGGAAGACAGATCTGCAGCTGGTCTGTTGTTTTTGAGTTTTTTCCCAAACATGTCAGTTAGTCTACATAAGAGATACGATTTTTCCTTACAGAACTTGTTGTGCTAATAATATTCTCAGAGTCTTACAGCTATAACAGTACTAAATCAGTGCTAGAGGTGATAACAACCCATCTGATTAAAAAATAAATAATCCCATAAAATATGGGATGTCTGATCCCTCGGCTTTAATGCAAAAAACCTGTATTTAAAATAAGAACAAACAAACTACACAGAGCCACATGCTTTGCTGCACTTGAGTATTGTAATTTGAGAAAATCTTCAAGATACAGTTTTTCAGGAGATCATTTGACTAAGAAATGCCCACTCAGTGCCATAGGATGTGATTCAAAAAATGCCATTCTGGCTGGGGAAAGGCAGTAATTGACGACCACTATCCTGAGTTCTGTTTCAAAATTTGAAGGATATAAATATTAGTGACTTGTTTTGATACTATTATATACATGCCATTGTCTTGTGAGACCTTTCCTTATCTGCTGAGGCCAGCATGCAAGTGAGCTGTTTGGTGCAATTCCACTGAAATCAATGATGGTACTTTCCCCTCCTGGGATGCAATTATTTAATATTTACCTGATGAGATGCCTCTTTTACTTTGCCTGTTTCTCATGGAAAAGACAATTTTTTTTCCCCAGTGGTAACAATGAGAAGTTACGTATATGCATGAGCACATATGCATGGTTAGAGATAAGATCTGTAACATGTGATAGAGAAAAAATTTGTCCCTATGCAAACAGTAATGGATTTCACTGACAAGTGTCAGAGGGAAACTTGTTGTCAAAATTGTTTTACATTAATGCCTTTTTTTCTATATCATAATGAAGGGATAATAAACTGCAATAATAAACTTCAGGGGCTTTGATAATACAGCCTGCAGGTGGCTAGTAAGGATAAGTGAGCTGGCGCACTGCCTGGCCTGGCATTTGCTTCAATAGTTCAGTTTTGGCAGCTTTTCTCAATCTGAGATTACTGTCTCCCCCTTCCCACCTCTGATGTAACCTTTAAATAAATGTATGCCAGTGACAGACCAGATATTTGAGTGAAGAACTGAGCTAATATTTTTTTTCTTTTTATAATAGGACCATTCCCATAGGACCATTCCCAGGTTGCCTGCTTGTTATAACCTGCCCCGGAAGGTGAGAGTAACCCAGGCTTTTGTTAATATATATGGTGGGTTTGGTTGTTTCCTGGCCAATGCACCAATTTTGTAGTGGTTTCATTTCGCCTTTCTTATCTTTTGTGAGATAGGAGATTTGGAGGAATGCAAAGCAGGCTCAAAACTTAAAGAATATGAAAAGTTTATTAACAGAACTAAAAGAAAGAAAGAAAAGAAATAAGAAATTAAAGCAAAACCCCTCCTTTTACTCCCACACCCCCCTCCTCCCTTTTCTCTTTCCCAAACCAGCACAAAGGATAACAAACCATAATTCTTGGTCAGTATTCACAATTCTTAAGAATCTCTCCACTATTAAGGAAACAGAGGTTTCTTTTGCTGTTTGTGGTTTTCCAAACTACATTAGCCACAGCCCGACAGCCCCTGCCCAGGATTAAAGCTGCCACTGGAAAAAAAACCATCTCTCCAATGGATAGAAAATCAGTTTCTTTACCATGGGCCACACATGGGGTATTCTTTTAAGGGTGGACAGATTCCAGCCTGAAATAGCAACTCACTTCTCCACAGAAAATCTTAAAAATTTCTCACAGCTCCTCACAATTCTGGGTACCTGGCGTGGTCCCCTTTGCACATAGGCTTCATTCAGAATCCTTCATCCCCCCACCATGTCCTTAAATGGATTAAAGAGAAAAAACAGTTTGGAATATTACAGGTTCCACCACGGTCTGCAAGAAGCAGTTTTAAGCTCTGCGTGGCAAATGTGGTACCGCCCTCTTTCTTCCCCGTCGCCATCTTTACTCCACTCACTTTCTCTTTCTCTCTGACCTTGAAAACGCCACAATGAATAATAGTCTCCATTGTACGGGCTTTATGATGAAGAAAAAAACCCCACTTTCTTTGTGCTGCTGGGTTCTTTGATGTTAGTCTCTCATCTTCATCGGCCCCTGCCAAGATCTCCGCAGGCCATGTGGGGGAAGGCAGGGGGGCAGTCCTCAGAAGCCTCTGCCGGGTGGTCTTAGCTAATTGCAGCGATTATGGCTGTTTTCTCCGCTGTCCAGGAATCTGAGGGATTCTCCCGCCACACGCCGGCACCGGGGGAGTGATGGGGGGGAGAGGGCCAAGGCCGCTCTGAGAAGCGGCTCCAGCAGCCATCTTCCCCCACTCCTGCAGGAGCGGCAAAACCAAAAGAGAGGGAACTTCCCAAGTCCCTCAGGCTTTAAATATAGAAATTCCGAAAAGCGCTACTGGTCAAACGAGCTGTCTATCAGCTCAGGCTCAACCTACCACATATATCCCTTGGGGTGGATTAGAGTGAAATGACACTCAATGATTGGCATTTATAAATGTATATATGTAGGGTTTATTTTAAAATTACTTGGCTGCAACTGATAGCAGGTATATAACTGTTTTGGTTATTATTATCTATAGTAATATAGCAGTATAAAAGCATGAAAATATCACTTTAGAAATTATATAAGGAAAAGAAAGAAAGGAAAATAAAAGATAAGAGTAGAAAGATATCATCACTCATGGATCCAGCAACAAAACTTGATTGTTGCAGTTTAGATGCCCCTTGGCTGAAGCGATGGTCACAGTCTTGATTCGTCAGTCATGGGCGAAGCCCACAGAACATAGATTTCAACGGGTTGTATACATGCAGATTCCGGTGGGAGCACCCAACCATCTTCCCTGGTCGGGGGGAGCTTTACACTGTCTCATGCAACACTGTGGAACATGGCAGCCCTCCTATGGAAGTCCCCAGAAATCAGTCTGGGGGAACACTGGGGGTCTTTAGTGGTATATGACACCTTCCAAGACATGACTGCTGCCTCTCACATCAGTGTACTTGAGCCAATTATGCCCCATCGCAAGGAATGTCCCAATACCTTCCCCGAAGTTGTAGGACTGAGTCTGTTGTGCAAGGGAGGACTTTGGCAGGAGAAAAAGCATTATCCCACCTCAGGGGTGTAAACCTCACCCCAGCAATGCACCCTGCTGCCTCTGCAAATGGTCAATTGTTTTGAGTTGTTAACCATTAACATTCCAGTCTCTCACATCCTTGTAATGTGATTCCTAGTGCATGGTAGTACCAGACTGTGTTGTTATCTAGGCATATCTTGAGAAAACTGTTGAGTTGTATAGTCATTGTAGAAATTATATCATATCAGGAATAATGTGTTTTGGCTATGTTGTTTAAAATTCCATCTCAGTGGTACTTTGGAGAACAGCAGACTGGTGTCAGTAGCTGCCTGCTGTGAGCTATATTTACCTGACTATTGAGATGGTATTACAGGGAGAAAAACTGGAGGCACCGTGTCCCTGTACGAGGCAGTGCATAGTCTTGGTTCGGTGATGCAGTCTCACATTGGCTTGCTTTGTAATTCTTCAGGCTGACACACACGCCATTCTTGCCTCCTCCCTGGGAAAGCAGAGGTACTCTGGCTAAGACACAGCCATTCCCACAGTAGAGACAATACAGCTAACTTCTGATGAAGGAGAGTCCTGATGCTGGTGTCTCATTGGTTAAATGGCATCACCTCAGGCCAACTTACCTGTGTTTCACCACTGGGCAAGTGAGCTACGAATCTGACAAACAGATATCCTTAATGATAATAATAATAATAATAGTTAATATATATCTATTAGACGAGTAAGTTTTTATATATTATGAAGTACAATTAAAATATTTGCAATTTTAATCAGCAATAATGCTCCAAAGATATCTCACTAGGAAGTCTAACATTTAGATGGATGTAGAATTTTAGAAGAAAATAATTTTGACCTTGCTTTAATACTTTTTCTTCCTTTTTCTTACCTTTGGTGCAACAATCATATATTTTTGTTATCCTTTGAGTAAGATGATGTGATTTCACAGTGTAAACATAAAAAGTTTACATTATTCTCCAAAACCTGACACCTATCACTTAAATCTCTTTCTTTTCTGGTTCTGACACTGCCTTATTACCAGTATTTCTACCTTGCTCATACTTCTCATTATTTTCCCCATTTGCTCAACATCTTTCCTATTCTGATCCACTTTCACCTATTTTTCTGTCCTCCTATCCCTGTTTCTTTCAATCCTCTTGACTAAACCCTTTTCTGTCCTCCATGTCCCTGCCCTCTCTCAGACTCCCAGATCTTGGTGCTGCCCTTGTGACTCTGTGAGATATTTGAAGCTTACTTATTTCTGTCCAGCTTGGTGATTTACATTTTGGATAAATTCAGCAGTGCTTTAGAGCTGGACCAGCAGCCGGGTAAATGTCATCAGCTGGGCATGCTGACTCAGAAAATGCTGCCAAGCCTCCAGCTTCAGAGGCTTTGCCCTGCTCCCTCAAAGAGGCTGAAATATTGGTCTGATAGTCATTGCTCTCACCTCAGTGCCTCATGGTGAGCAGAACAAACTGTTTCCCACTGAAATCCCTGTAGGGCAATAACTGGAGCTCCCCAAGGACCCCATGATGCCTCTACCATTACTTTCATTCAAGTTAAGTGACATCTGAGTTTCATCGTACCTCATGCTCAACATAAAATTTCCATCTGCTCTTCCCCCAGTTAGGCAGATACTTCTACTACATCATTCCTCACTCCTCTCTTACCTCCATGGCCTGACACAGTGAAAGATTGCCTGCAGGAATGGTCCTGGCTGCTCCTGAACGGCCATGTTGTTCATGGCATGACTGAACTGGCTTTGGCTGCTTATGGGTCTGGCTCCTGCTTTATGGGTTTCAATGCATTTCAGCACCATAAAGAAGAGAAGAGGTATCTGCAGAGAATGCAGTTTGGAAATCACAGCATCCTGAAAGCGCTAAATAAAGGCTACTGACAACTGCATCAGAAAGACAACAGTGCCTATTGAGAAATGGTTTAAGATGGTAGTTCAAGAGACACTGAGACAACTGTAGCACTTGAAGAGATCTTGCCACAGTTGCTCTGTACGTAAGTTACTGTCTTACTTCTGTGCCTTTGAATGGATTCTGTTGTGCAAAGAACCTAGCAAACATAGAACAAAGCATGGACCCTTCCTGGAAAAGATAAACATTCAAATATTGTCCTTGCACAACAGAAAAACAGTATCATTTACCTCCAGGTTAAATACTCCTTTCAGGTCAGAATCTTTTATTGATAGCTGCATTGTTTACTTCTGCCTTAGAGACTCCTGCATCAATGCTTTTATTTTGCAATGGATTTTTTTTTTTGCATGGACACTGACTCTTGAAATATTGACACCACTGCTTTGAGCAGTGGCAATAGGAGACATGATCTTGTTCTCTGCCAAAAATTCTCCTCCTCAGTCAGGCTCTGTCAGTGACAATAATGCTAGCAGCTCTCACTTTGCAAAGCCTGAGGTATAATGTGATTTCAGGCTTTCATACTTTTCAGGTTGAAGGGTTTTTGGGTTTTTTTTCCTTTTTCATGAGAAGAGAATCTGTACTCATCAAATTCTTATTTCCTTGACTGGGTTACTATCAACTCTCTTGTCATGAAAGTCTCACAGCAAATAGAGAAGACACAAGCTCTCATGCTGTGACTTGGCGTAGGTTCAGCATTTCCATACAGTTAGGACTTCAGATCAGTGTATTCATTTATAGATGACATTTTACTGTCCATGCCTGTTTTCTTGTCCTGCACATGCTGCCAGCAGGACTAAAAGATTCTATACTGCTTACAACTAGGAGTTAGTGTGTTCGTATCTTGTAGGCTGTGAGTTTCATGCAATTTTATGTCTTACCTTAAGTTCTCCATGGTGTTTTCCCTTACAAAATAGTGCTCTGTCACACTTCCTTGTTGGGGTGGGTGGTACTAATCTTTTCTGCTAAAGGAAGAATGGAGTAGCAAATGATGTAAAAAACATCACAATGGCAAGGTCCAAATTAATGGGGTATAGTAACTAATGTGGGTCACTCTACCTCAGGAATGATCTGTCAAAAAGGGCTTTAGAGACAGCTAAAGAGAACTGAAAGATCAGCCTGAAGAAAACTGCTCATATGAAAAGGGATTGGAAACAGTTAGACCTGTTTACGATAAAACTCGCAGGTATAGGAAAGGTAGGTAGGAAGTTATATGGAAGAGTGGAAAAAGAGTGGACATTTTATCCTAGAACTCTAGATTTTAGAAATTATTCCTCTGAAGCATCTTTGAAGCACTGTTCACTTAGTATTGGACTTAAACAGCAATTATCATGTTGGCTCAGACTAATGTCTCAGTAGTAAAGTATATTTTTTGACTACATGTTTTAAACCAAAATTGGTAAATTTTTATTCCAAACAGAGTTGGCTTTAAGTAACAGAACAAATTGAGTAGACTCTGTTGCATCTTTTTAAACTATTTTGACCACTTGTTTGTAGCATTTTAATTAGGAAAGGAGAAACATAAGCTTCTACAGGCTTGCTCTGATTTTGGGTGGTGTTACCTATATAACATGCTAGATGGCTCTTCTTGAGGCAACAGGAGGAGAGTTGACCTTGTGATTATCTTAATGACCATCATATGGCAGCTCTTTGAAAAAATATTTTCCCCATTTGTCTGGGAAGATATGAATTGACTGAGGATAAAGGATGGATTGCCTCTTCCTGAAACATATACTGCAACTTTTTTGACTGCAACTTGTCAGCACAATTAGAAGAATTAAACACCTAGATCTGATTTTGGGAAACAAGGAGTGATAGAAAAGATGAAAACAAGAATGTGGTAAATCTGTTTTTTGGTGGGGGAGAAATTAAGGAATTGGAGAAGAAGGGAATTTTAGCATAATGAACTTGGATATGTAAATCTGAAGACAAAAAACTACCACACATAGCAGATAATAACATTGGTGATATAAACACAAAATTCCTTTTTTTTTTTAGAATTTAGGGAGAAATATACCGAACGTATTTGGCTGAATATTCTTTCCCTCTGAGGAACTGCTTTTAGGAAAACCTGATTTTTCTTAAAAACACTTGCAACGTGAAATTATTTGAATTGTATCTGTTCCCTGGTAAATGGGTTAACACCCAAACAGTAACTTTAATTTCAATGGGACTATTCATAAAAATAATGTTGCGTAAGTGGGAGTGAGAAAATGACAAATTTCTTCCTTTGCCATTTCTGTGAATAGCTTCTCTTAATTGACTTTAAGTGAAAGCATCTGTCTCTCATGCTACAGTTCTCTTTTAACTGTTCCAAGGATTGGATAGATAGCATTGGCACACTCAAGACAATACCATCGGTAGCAGTCTAGCTTGATTTTCTGGTGGAGACTGTCAGCCTTGAGGTGGATGTTATCATTAAAACCCTACATGCACATACTGTACTTTTTCACCTGTATAGGGAAGAAAAATGTCTGGCAGTGTGACAGGGCAGACCTAGAACCAATGCTTTTATGCCTTTCTACTAAATCTTCCAGATTAGTACACTATGAGTCCTAGACGCTTTATGCATGGAGGGCAGGTTGCCAACATTCCTGATATTTGTATTCTATATGGGTACGAGCAGTGTTTCCTTTTAATGCGTTATGGGGGGAAGTGTAGCATTTCAAATCAGTTCTCTGGAAATCATAAGTAAATTCTCTTGATCTCAGATCCATGGATCATGGTATAGGAATTTCTGCTACAGCCTGATCTCAATGAGATTGCTCTAAAGGGAATTCCAATTTTGAGCAATGGTTAGTTATGAAATTGGCTCAGCTGATTACAGCATGGTGCTAATAACACCAAGGTTGTGGGTTTGATCCCTGATACGGGCCATTCACTTAAGAGGTCAATGAAGAGGTTGGGTCCCTTTCAACTCAGAATATTCTAACGCCGCTGGCACGTGGCTATGGCGAGATAGCCACAACTCTCACAGAAGTCTCCCGCCAGGGGGAAGCTACTTCAGCTCAGGGGGCCATCAGAGAGAGTGGCCACTCACCCAGCCCAGTGCTGTCGGCACACGGGCACACTCACGCAGCCAGCAGCGGCAAACGATGAAGGAGGCAGGAGGAACCACCCCTTAGCATGTCCTGCTTGTCTTTATTGGCGGTGCGGGGCATGCACCAGAAGCTCGCAGAACGGGAGCAAGATGGCGGAACCCCGGCCCCCCCACATGTTGCTCTTTAAGTACCGGGTGTTCTCCTGGGCGCGGGCAGGGGGCGGGGCCCAGGTAGGGGCTAGGGGCGGGGTCACGGGGTAGGAGCCAATGGCAGGGGTATGGTCCAACGGGACAGGTCCAAGGACGGAACATGCCGGGGTGGGTAGAGAACGGGGGCAGGTCCATTGGCCAGCCAGAGCTAGGGGGGTGCTGCAGGACTGGGGCTACCCCACAGGATACAACAATATTCTATGATTTGGTTGTAAAAATAGTTATGATGAATGCCAGTGATATGTATTTTTGTTGGTAGAATGAGAGCAACTCTGCAGTTACTACTTGTTATTCATTTAAAGCGGCATTATTACCAAACAGACATCCCACCTCTTCTGCCAAGTACTTGTTCGTGTGCCCTGGTTCTGTATTGTGCCACCACAACTAACTGCACAGCCTTGTAGAAAACCATATTGATAAACCAATCAGCTAAAAATTCCTCTTGTTCCCCTCTGTTTACTGTTGTTTTCAGTTGATTCAGGCTCCCAGCCTTGTTGCTTTACAAATCTTTTACCAGTACGGAGTAGGGATAGTAGGTAAGAGTAGCAACAAATGAGCAGAGGAACAGGGCCAGGGCTGGGGGGAAAGATGTGGACTTTTTTTGGAGGGTAAATTGAATTATATATTTAAAATTAGGCTTCTAGTTTAAACACATTTAGAATTCTTTTTCAATGGACATTGTTCAGTTTTCATGTAATGTACTGTTTTCCTCTGACATTACTACCAGTGAACACTCCTACATTCGATCTGAACAGAAAGCATGAAAAGGAAACAACAAAGAAACAGGGGTTTTTAATATCTTAACTTCTGTAGATTTTTTTTCATTACTCTTGCCTAGATTTTTTCAGCTCTAATTAGTTGTGTGGAATGATTACTGATTGATTTACCTGAGTATAAGATTTTTTTGAATAGGCAAGTAGTGCTTGTGATTAGAATTTGGAAAAAAATAAGAGTTCCTTTGTAAGTTTTATCACAGTTCCACTGGGATGAATAATCATCCTTCACCAGTGAAAAAAATATTCATTCTTGTTTCAAGGGGAAGCAAATAGACTGGCTATTAGCAATAAACTGAAATTATCACTTTCTATCAAAGTGAATACGCTGCTCTTGTAAAACACTGGTAATCTAGCTGTGTTTAAAAGCCATGCAAAAATAGTAGTTTCGCATCTTCTTTTGGCACTTAGTCAACAATGCATGATACATGATGCAGTTATTGATTCCTGAAAAACTTACTAGACAACATGACCACTTTTAAGCAGAATACTAGTGTTTAACCCATCATATCACCTACATTTCCGTAATATTTTTCACCAAGTATTTAATGCATTACAGTAGTATAAACACTTTCTCATATTAAGTGATTTACTGAAAAATTAAAGATAATAAAATGCTGTATAAAGTCTACTGTAAAATTCCTGTTATTCCAGACTTGGGTTTCAACCAACAGACCTAAAGTAATTTTAGAATGTAGAATGCTTCTTACTTTGGAATAGAAGCATCTATAGAGGCACATACATGGGACCAAATCAGCAGTTAATGTGAAGCAAGGCAATTCCATTGAAGTCAGTAATTTATAGCAGATGAGGTTGTGGCCATATATATGCGTATGTACTTGTAAAACACACTTGTACGTATGTGCGACCTAAAGTCATGTACGCATGTAACTGTGTAACCACATACAATTTCTTTCTTCTGCCAGCAAAGTTTTCATTAGACTGGAAAAATGGAAAGCCCTTGTGTACTTTAGATATTAATTATTTCTTGTT
This sequence comes from Aleadryas rufinucha, assembly GCA_013397815.1. Lineage (NCBI taxonomy): Eukaryota > Metazoa > Chordata > Aves > Passeriformes > Aleadryas > Aleadryas rufinucha. The sequence goes on from VZTH01008769.1 coordinate 27,717, forward strand.
ATGAGAGGCACACTGTGTTTCGCATCCCTCCTGATTTTTAGGGTGTCCCTTGCTGAAACAGTGCCAAGGTTATTTGTCTGAAAGTCATCAATGATAGAAATAAAAGACTTGAGGAGAGGAGGAAAGATGGAAGTTTAATTTCACTGAATTCGTCCATGGGGAATACATTCAGTTAATATTATCACTTTTAAAATGTGGTAGGCTATTGAAAAACTATTTATAAAGCCTTGGTATACACATGGTGTCTGGTATGTAAAATGTGCAGAACTGTGGTTGAATAAAGGAGTGACACCTTCAGTTTGCAAGAACTACGAGGTGTCAGGGAAGGAGTTGGCTCCTTTTCCTCCACTGGCTGCCATTTCAAGGGAGAGAAGATACTGATGAGGAGAAAACTTTTGAGCAAATTTAAAAGGAAAGTAGATGGTACCAATTGCAAAACCTTTTGGAGGGAAAAAAGTTACCCATAAAATTTCAGGTGCAATGGATTAAAAGATGGAAGAGATTGATAGACAAATGATTAGAGGAAGCATCTCCGGAAGCAGAAGCTCCCTCTCTCCTCTGTGTGTGTACACAAACTACTGCTTTTCCAGATAGCTGTTTCTATTCTTGAAAGTCTTGTTTCCTTCTTTTTTTCTTTGGGTTTTTGGAGTTTTTTTAGTAGCTTGTTTGTTGTTATGGTTTATAAATATACCATGAATTATTCCCAAGTGGACAACAAACCTAATTCTTTTCTGAGCTACACCTTCATAAAACCAATATAATTCTGTCAAAATTAATGGATAGAATAGTACCATTATTTTGCAGAGTGTTAAAAACAGCCTTGTTCCTGCAAAGGCAGCATATCTGTTTTTCTTTGAGCTTCCTATTATCTATATTAAGCCCCTAGGCTACTTGTTACTTCTATTGTGATTGCTAATGCATGTTCCTGTTTAGCACTGCTATTATCTGTTGCATGGTCCAGGGATAGCTTGTTCTGTCTTGGTGTTAAGTGCTGGTGAGATGCAATCAAATTTTGTACCTTCAGACCACTATAAGTGACACAGAATGGGATGATTCATCAACAGCAACTGCTTTAATGGACCTCTTCAGCATCACAGAGTATTACGTGAATCACATATTACAATGTAATCTTGAAATGTACCATTGAAGAACGAACTGCAAAACCTAAAGAAAAATAAGGTATCCAGGTCAGTCAAAGAGTGATCTCAATACTGATTAGAACCAAAGCTTGTTTCCAATTCAGAATTAACAAACCTTTCTTTGTGCTCCTGACTGACCTACTGCTAGTACTACACACTGTATCTTGGTTTTTAAAGCACTGCCACAGAATACTTTAATGAATAAAGTTGATAGAGACCACACTGGAGTCATCTGGTCCAACTCCTTGCTCAAGCAGGCTCATCCCAGAGCACATGGCGCAGGATTGTGTCCAGACGGTTCTTGAATGTCTTCAGTGAAGGAGACTCCACAACCTCTCTGGGCAATCTATGCCAGTGCTTGATCATCTGCACAGTGATGTTCCAGAAATGCTCAGCACATTCTTTAATCTGTCCTTTGTGTATGTTTGATACACTTACAAGACATTTTTCAACATCATTGCTTCCAACAGATCTTTACCTCCTTTTCCTTTTCCTTTTCCCCTTTTCCTTTTCCTTTTCCTTTTCCTTTTCCTTTTCCTTTTCCTTTTCCTTTTCCTTTTCCTTTTCCTTTTCCTTTTCCTTTTCCTTTTCCTTTTCCTTTTCCTTTTCCTTTTCCTTTTCCTTTTCCTTTTCCTTTTCCTTTTCCTCCCATCTTTCTCTCGTTTTACTCATGATGTGCATCAGAGTTAGGTTTTTTTCATGCCTTACAATTTCCAGCAGATCACCACCTTCTTGTTGAGATGCTCCTGTTTTGAAATCAAGCACCACGGCAATGTGATGCCTGCTGACATAACTGGGGACTGAAATCCCACAGAGCAGAAGCCAAATTTGATGGATATTTTCTAACATTTTGCTTCTGGAAGTACAGAGGAATAAGAAATAAGACCTAAAGGAAATTTAAAGGATGAAGGAGGACAATGAGGTACTCCCTTATGATTGCATGGGGCTGGAAAGAATTCAGATTTTGTTGGTCATGACAGTTCTCATTAGACAGTGCACACTGAAGTAGAGCCAAGTGTGGTTTGATTCCTACCATAGGATGAATTCTTCTGAGGAGGGTGTCATTTATGGGAGAGTAATATGTGGAAAAATTAAGATTAACCTAAGTAAAATGCATTTTTAAAATATACCTCCTGTGAATAAATCCTTTATGTTAAAAAATATTCAGAAATCTTGAGAGAGTCGCTGTAGCAAGGTTCAAAAAATATGTGTTCACAAAACAACAGCAATGATCCAGGCTTTGCCTGTGAAAACTTTTAGTCATTTCACTTATCTGTAACTGCAGATAAAAAGTACAAATATGATTGGCTCTAGTTATTCATATACTCAGAGACAATGCTGAAGAGTTTTCAAGCTCAGCACCAAAGAGTATATAATCACATCTTGAACAGAAGTTTGTACTTCGCGAGTTCAGATGAACAGCTAAGATTGTTATAGAAAAAAGATGTCATTTTACCCTCTGTACAAATTGGTTAATGAGGTGCCATTGGATTAAGTAACTTCCCAAACATCACATAAGTCTGTGGCAAAACAATGAACTGAAATTAGTTCTCCAAGGTGCAGAGTCTGACAGTGCAACATTGTCTTTATTTCTATTCTCACAGTATTTACTTTATTTAATTTCTGCTGATATTTAAAATTTCCTTTTAAACTTAGAGAATATTAAAAAATCTCTTAAAAAAGCCAAAACCCTTAAATAGCCCTCCCAACCTGTTTTTCTGAATGCTTTTCTGTCCCTTGGGTTACCATAAGAAATCATGTTGTGATCACGTTTAATTGTGTAGGCTGTATTCTCAGCAAAGAAAGTAAACCTTGACATCAGGAAACCTGAAGGGAAAATCTTTAAAAAGGAAGGAGGCATTTCATATTGGAAAGATTTGCATGTGTTCAGCATTAGATAGAGAGCTTTAGAGAAAACATGTAAGAGTCTGAGCACTCAGGCTTTTCTGGGTTCCCCACCGAGAAGGTGATATTGAACTTGGTTAATACATTATAAACACAAACTGGCTAGCACTTGCTGAATTTACATTGCACCTTAAAAGTTTGAGGTTCCAGAGGGAATTCAGAATTCCTCCTCTTAACAGAACTTCTTTTCTCTGGGGAGATGTAACAAGCCACCACCGTGATCAGCAGCAGCATGGAGACAGGAGGTTTCTGAGTAGAAACACTCATTGCTCCACTTGTTTAACCCACAAGCTCTGACTCAACTCTCCAATGCTCTGTGTACATGATTGTTTACTACAGATTGCAAGTCTTTTATACGAGATCTTTAAGAAAGGTCTTGTGATAAAAATCAGAATCTGCCCTCCACTATATGCTTTCTTACTGAAAATGCAAAAGGTTCTTAAATTGTTTTATTTCTTCAATGTGAGATTTTAATAATAAAACTCTTTACTATTTTTCTTTCTTACTAATTAGCTGATAGACTGATGCTTTTGACATATTTTTTAGAAAGGAGAGCATCATCCTGTTGTCCTAAACCATGTTCTACAACTGACAAGAAAATATTTTTGTTGCACATGAAGCTGTAAAAAACAGATCTAAAAAGAGGACATTGGAGTGGGAGTGTGAAAATTTATATCCCTAAATCCTATATAGCAATACTGACAACTGCTGTTTTGCTGTTGGCTAACCATCCCAATACTCCCTTTTCAGATGGTTCCCATCTCATACTTCCTACTGGCTACTGAGCATCCCATCTGCCATGCCCATTGGGACTTTGCTGTCCCTGGGCACTCTCGGTGCTTACCGGTGAGCTTAGTGTTAGACACTCCATCAAATCAGCAGAGGTTATATGATGAGGCGTCTAAAACCTAAGGTTTTCTGGTGACACGTCCCTCATGGCTACAGCAGGGTCAGCAGCACAAGGCCTTCACCATGCCTCAAAGCAAAAATCTCACCCAATTCTAGCAAAGTCAGAAAAATTTGGCTTATTTGTGTCTAAGGTGAGTTTCACCCCTCATCTCCAATTCACTGGTTTGTAAAGTGCCTTAAAATAGCTCACCTGTCAAAGCCAATGTATGAACCCCTCATCACTACACCAATGTAAATTACTACTTATCTAAAATTTTTAAAGGTGAAAATATATGGCGTTGCAAAATGGCATTTGACAGTAAAATGTGACTGCACTGACTGATGTGAGCTTTCAGTCTGCTGTGCTCCTAGAAACAAATGGACTGCTTTCACACATCTCCTGTCTCCAGGTCTGCTGTGGTTACTACAGTGACTTCTCTTTGTTCTGTACTTGAGTGCTGTAAGAGTCAAGGGCTCATCTGTCATGTGCTATAGATAATCTCAAAAACACCTTAACAGACAAGGTATGAACCGCAGGGCTGTTTATATTCATGAAAACTTTTCCCCCCACAGAGGTCACATTGAGTAAGATAAACCGTGTCATCAAATATGCAGCATACATTGCAACAGGGGTCTGGCATTGCAGGCTTAAGACTTTTTGTGAGTTGTGTCAAGGAGGACTGTTTTTGTCCTTATCTTGATGAACAGTTTAAAACGGCCAGCACTCTTGTAGTTCAAATGTAGATGAGAACACAGGTTACAACTATCCTCACTTCTCTGTACTGAAATAACAAAATGCATTTTCTCTTACCTGACTGCTTAATACCTGATGAAGAGCTGATGTACAGGTGTCATGGTTATAATATGTATACAATAAAATAGACCTGATAAAATTAAACAGCTGCCTGAAAACGACATTGCAGAGGACTGTCTTTCTGTGTTGCAGGCTGCACTATGTGCCTGTCACATAATCAGGTTACAGGTTGCATTTGTACCCATGACAATAAAGATAATATTTAAAACTGATATATTAACTATCTTTTCCCCAAATATTTTATGACCTAATCAGGGGAACAACCCTAGAAATTATTTTGTGTTTATCGTATAGTACTGCTGCTATCAAAACCTATCATTTTCACCTGAAAATAACAATAGGGTTGTCTAGATATTTTCAGTACACTCCTCCACATCCCAGTTTTCTCATGTCCAGTTTTCACTCGACTTTAGTGAGTTTTGGATTAGTTCCTTTGTTATTGGAAACAATTTTTAAGGCTGCTTCAGTATAGCTTCTCACAAGAATGCATATTGATATTTGTTTTGTCTTATACTATCACTGTAAATAACTACACAGCCATCACTGATGCCCTCTATTTCATTTTTACAGAGTTGAAATCCAAAATGCAAGTACACATCAATTTTCTAACAAATATTAAGAGACAGCATCTAGCTAAAACTTGTTATGAAGAATTTAGTGTGCATGTTTTGCCTCCACACTTGCTTCATTTTGCTAAATAGCCTATGTGGAAAACAACTTACTTATCCATTAAAAAACAAAACAAAACCACCAAAAAAACCCCAAACAAAAAAAAAACCCCAAGAACAACAACAAAAAACCCCCCAACCCTGTTCCATTCTGTTTTGGTTTCGGGGGTTCTGTTGTCATTTTATCCTAAAGTGCTGTTTCCTCACATTTGCATCTACCAGCCTTTTTAATGTGATATTCCATTTAAACTGCCTTTTAATTGTATGTGCTGCCTTGGCAGAACATGACTGATGTACTAGCGTTAATTAGGGCTCCAGTCAGCAGCCTATGCCAGCTGGAAACTGAGAAACAAGCGTAAATTATTCTGTCATCAATCAGCTCAAAAAATGTTTGAATCACTAATTAGTTTGCAATTTGGGTGACAGTTTATCTGACGCAGGCGGTGTCAGAAACTTCAGATCTTAGATGAATAATTTGCCAGCAACAAGCACATATTCCCTGCTTTTAAATACATGAAGGTTTATCTGCATGTTGAAAGGTGGCTCAGCAGTCTTCATTAACTTCCAACTGGGACTATGTAAATCAGGAATCAGTGTGAGGCACTTCAGTCTGTGGTGGCTTAGCAGATGATATTTAGAAAGAGAAAGCCTCTTTTCTCTCTTTTTTTATTAATAATTCATAAACTGATAGACGAGAATGTTTGGGCCTTAACAGCTTAAAAAACCCACAATGGTTAAAAAAAAGAAGGCAATCACCCCCTTTTACATGAAAATTAGTTGTGCTGCATCTTGCTGTTTAACTGATTTAGTCTCCTCCACTGTCATGTGTCTGGAATGTTAAGCAGTAAGTGATTAGCCCTTGTCCTTTAAAGCAGGATCATTATTGGGGTTTTATTAAATGGCAGACTAGTGTTTCCATTTAAAGGATAAGGGAGGTGGGGGAGGGGAAATAAGAAATTGCTAACAGGAAGCAGAAAAGGTTACCAGTGTCTCAAAAGGAGAAACTATTCAACATTATAAATGCAGTCGAGAGGGTCTTAACATCTGTGTTATTCTTATCTATAAGAAAGATAAGTTTAATATCTTGCAACATGTACAACTATTGTGTGGCCCATAGATAAAACAAAACTGTAAAAACAATTGATGGAGACAGTGTTACTGGGTAGAGAGACAGCAATGTGTCTTCTACCTACTCATCCATCCTTCTGGAACTGAAAGATGGCTTTGATATGGAAAGCTGCAAAAAGAGCAGGGAGGAGAGCTGTAAGCTGACAGTGGTGCCAAATACAAAAAGCAGTTGAGGATAAGATTCTTAGGTCCTCTGTGGCTGGCAAAGGGCATGCTCTCTGCATTCAGAGCTTTGACAAGGTGAGAGAAGAGGGGAATATGATACAGTTTAATTACGATTAGCTAGTGCCACTCTAAGCGCAACACAACAGTAGCATGCATAGGAGTGCTGCTGCTTAGTAAGTGTTAACAAAAAGATTTGAAGTAAGGAGTCAATGACAGTTTGGTGACAGTCCTTTTCCCTTCTGTCCCAAGTCCCTCTGCTCTCAAGCTCTATTTTTTATAACCAGAACAAATCATTCCCTGGTATGTCATATTTTAACACCTTATCTACATTGGTTTAAAACTTTACTGAACTTTGTCTACTTCGGTATATTTTTTTCCAATATATTAAACACACTTATGTAAAATAATTTTGTTTTCAGAAATTTCTAGGAAAAAATCAGTTTTCTGCTTTAGGGGAGAAAAAAGCCCAACTAACAAAACGTATTGGCTTTGTATATGGCAAAAGTTGTGATTCTTGTGGCTGCTTCATTGAGAATTTTTAGAGGTTACAGGCAAAAATGTTTAAGTTCAGCAAAATATACAGTCTACATGACACAGTGTTTTACACCCCTTTAATGAAAACAAAATGGTAAGGTTGGTCAAACTGCAATATCCTAAAACAACTTCACATCACCAAAGACCAGGAGAAATTAGATGGAAACACAGTAGATATGGTCTTTAGAAATCTGCTGGCTGGGGAATCACACAAGATTTCACACACTGTTGCATGTGGGCTGTGTCCTGTGAAAAAATCAGTACTGTACTGCGAAGGAGGCTGCAGAACCCTCAGGTCATCCAGGGTAACCAGTCCTCTCTTCTGTTGACCACCACTTCATCCCCTGTCCAGGCTAAGCACCTTCCATAGATGGTCCCTAATTGTGCTCCTTATTAGCTGAGTGACCAAGTGGGATTCTGAGGGACTAGGAAGTCCTGACTGCTGACTGCCCTACCTGCAATCAGGAGGCAAGGAGCTGCAAATACAAAAACCCCATGTAACAGTACGTAGTCCAGGAGATCCGGTTTTCGAGGTATCAGATCAAGCACTCAACATGAATGGCACTTTTGACTTTAATCCCTCTGTCTCAACTCTCTATCAGCACAGTGCTGGAAAAATAAATTCCTGTTTGTCAAGCATTTTCATGAACTATATAAAAAGCACATGCCGAAATTAATGAGCCTGGCTTTAGAGGGAAGTTTGAATAGCGGAAAATAAACAAAGGTTTGGACTGCACACTGCAGCATGAAGATAAAGCAAAATAGTGAATAACTGCTTACTCTGCATGCTCTCCTCTATCTGTACATTGATTAAGGCTGTGGTCTGCATAGGGACAAAATAATGGAGCTACATGGGAATTTCTTTTGACAAAAACTTTTTGCTTGTTTCTTTGTTTTAGCAGAAAATACAAGTTTCTCAAAATTGCAACTTTTTATGGAGAAAAGTTCATATGAATGATGTTTTTGTCAACAGGACTTTGATGGCCCAGAGGAGAATTTCTCATCAAAAGATAAACTGGAGAGTGATAAACCCACAGAGGCAGACCCCCTCCAGAGCTACCACCAGCTTGATGGTAAAGCAACAGTAAATCCAGTGCTACTATAAAAAAATTCAGCTGTCTTGTAGGATATGATCCAGATGATGGCTGGAGGTCGTGCGTCTGGCAACAGCCCTCCTTCTTCTGCATCACATACCTTTCTTGTTATATCCTACTTAATACAGGCAGAAATGATGCTACTTCTGCATTTTTGTGACACTTCCCATCCTGCCTTCCACATCCCATAGCAGATCTGAGGTAATTCAAGCACTGTAAGTCTGTTTCTTCTCTTACTCTTGCTCTCACTGCTTTTATTTCAAAAGGTCTATTCTTTATTCCTAAATGGAATTCAAACGCAGCAGTGTTTTACTAAGAAATAACACTGCAGGATCCTAGAAATCTTTTTGACACTGTAAAGCAAATGGACACATGGGCAACTGTTGAGATCATGTTAATACTGTCATTTCTCCTCTTCTGTCTGAATCTTCAACCTTAACACACCTCTAACACATGTATATGCATGTGCCTAGTCTGTAGATACTATCAGTGTGTAAAACTGCAAACTCCATGAGATGCCTAACAAAAAAAAAAATCACCAAATCAGTTTAAGCTAGTACATATAGACTAAATATTTATCTATCACAGTATTGATGAAAGACTCCAAGAATTACTGTCCTGCCCTATATACAGAGTCCCTGTTCTCAGCTCTCTACAAATTAAATGGATGTGACAGATGACTGATGAGAAGAAAAACTGTTTCTTCTCCAAAAAGGAAAATGGCAGCTAATGCTTTCAGAAAACTACTTGTATAAAGTTGCGCTGGAAGCCTTTGACAACACTGGCAGCTGAACAGCTATATAGTGAATCCTAGCTTAAGGCTTTAAGCTCTTGATAGTTCTTTTTATTTGCATGAAGTGCAGATAACTTCTCCATGATCATGTTGTATTTATTTTTAGGTGATTACAGACCTTTTATAAGTCTGAGTTCAGCTTCTCTGAGTTTAACTTATCTTAAAGACTTATGTTTGTGTTAAAGAGAGCTTTGGACCAAGGACAGGTGCTTTGTCTTTAAATGCTCACTGAGCTCTAGAAAAATAAGAACTGTGACAGAGGTATTTTAATATTTTTTTTTTTTTAATGTGTAAGTTGAAGTCATAAAATCCATAATTCTGCTGCTGTAGAAAGCTGGTCTCAGAGAAGGCATACTGCAGTTGGAGGAAGAGTCTGAGTACTATGTGCTCCATGTGGCTCAGCTGGAAGGAATAAATTCCCAGAGATGACTCTATTATCTCAGGTCTTGTTACTGCATAGCATTATCATGACATCAAGGAAGAAGAATGAGTTAAAATAATCAGAACAGATTGTTTAGTATCACTGAGAACAAATTCCTGCTGTGTCTTTTCTTGATGCCTCCTTAGAAGTTCCTTTAAATTCTATGAAGTATTTTAGAACTTCTTTGATTTTGTCTTTGGGCTTGGGTTTGTTTGACAATTTTCTATTCAATGCAATTATGTTTGTCATATGTTGCTGTTGTGAAAGGATGGAACTTTTACTGTTGTACATCGGCTGGCATGCTTTGTCAGTGTTGAGGGAGAGGCGTGCCAGGAAAAGGGTTAGTATTTGTTTACTCATTACTGGCACTGATGTGATTAGTGAAGAGAACATCTCAAACAGTTTTTGAAACTATTTTTTCAGAATAGGATAAGGTTTTTTTAAACCAAATATGTTCCAAAGGGAGTACAATACATGGACTTTTCTCTCCTAGTTTGTTCTCTTGATTCCTTCCATTTCATACATCTTAATAGACAGAGTCAATGAGAAAGAATGATGAGGGTGAAGAAGTCCTTAAACTCAAGTGAATACCCTTAAAGGAAACCAATCCAGAGACTGTTATGTAGACCTCATCACAGAGAATGAGCCAACATGGGAAATGTTTAGGGTAAAAATCATACTGATCCTCAACAGACTGTTACCAGTGAAAGACTAGTGAAGACTGAAAAGGGGTAGTGGGTCTGGATGAGCTCTTACTTAAGTTTAGGTGTTCATGGAATCAGAGAATAATTGAGGTTGGAAAAGACCTCTAAGATAATCAAGTCCAACCTTTGACCAAACGCCACCTTGTCAACTAGACCATGGCACTGAGTACCACATCCAGTCTTTCCTGAAATAGCTCCAGGGACAGTGGCTCCACCTTCCTGAGCAGCCCATTCCAACGTCTAATCACCCTTTCTGTGAAGAAATTTCTCCTGATGTCCAACCTGAACCTCTCCTGGCACAGTTTAAGACTGGGTCCTCTTATCCTGTTGCTGGGTGTCTGGGAGAAGAGGCCAAACCCCACCTAGGAAAAACCTCCTTTCAGTAACTGTAGAGAGCAATAACGTCCCCCCTCGGCCTCTTTTTTTTCCAGGCTAAACAACAACAGTTCCCTCAGCCATTCCTCACAGGACTTATGCTCCAAACCCTTTGCCAGCCTTGTTGTGCTTCTCTGGATGGGCTCCAGCACCTCAATGTCCTTCTTATAGCGATGGGTCCAGAACTGATCACAACATTTAAGGTGTGGTCTCACCAGTGCCAAGTATAGAGGGACAATCCCTGCCCTGATCCTGCTGGCCACACTATTGCTGATACAGGCCAGGATGCCATTGAGCTTCTTGGCCACCTGGGCACACTGCTGGATCATGTTCAGCTGCTGTCACCAGCATCCCCATGTCTTTTTCCACTGGGCAGCTTTCCAGACACTTTGTCCCCAGCCTGTAGCACTGCTTGGGGTTTTTGTGATCAAAGTGCACTGGCACTGGTACCTCATACCATTGGTTTTGGCACCTCAATCCAGCCTGTCCAAGTCCCTCTGCAGGGTCTTCCAATCCTCCAGGAGATCAACACCCAGTTTGGTGTCATCTGTGAATTTACTGAGGGCACACTTGTTTCCTTCATCCTGACCGTAAAGAAAGATATTGATCAGAACTGGGACCAAGGCTGATCCCTGGGGCACATCCCTAGTGACTCCATGACAACTGGATGTAGCACCATTCATCACTGGTCTCTAGGCCCAGCCATCCAGTCAGTTCTTAACCCAGCAAAGGGTGCACCTGTCCAAGCCATGGCCTGCCAGCTTCTCCAGGAGAATGCCATGAAAGATGGTATTGAAGGCTTTACTGAAGTTCAGGTAGACACATCCACAGCTTTTCCCTCATCCACTGAGCCAGTCACCCAGTCAAAGAAGGAGATCAGGCTGGCCAGGCAGGACCTGCCTTTCCTAAACCCCTGCCATCTGGGCCTGATCCCCTGGGTGTCCTGTATGTGTTGTGTCAAAGTCCTTGAGATGATCTGCTCCATAACCTTGTTGGGCATCAGGGTCAGGCTGACATTGCTGTCAGACCTGTAGTTCCCTGGATCTTTCTTCTGGCCCTTCTTGTGAATGGGCATCACACTGGACAACTTCCACTCATCTGGGATCTCCCCAGTTAACCAGGACTGATGATAAGTCGTGAAGAGCTCTTCCACCAGCTCCCTCATCACCCTAGGATGAAGCCCATTTGGCCCCCATAGACTAGTGAGCATCTAAGGGGCACACCAGTCACTAATTACTTCCTCACGGATTACAGGGGGTCTGTTCTGCTCCCTGTCCCTGCCTACCAGCTCAGGGACCCAGCTGTTAATCTTACTTTTCAAGAAGAAGGTAAAGAAGGCAATAAGTGTCTCAGCCTTTTCCTCTTCTTTGGTGAATATATTTCCCTCTTTGTCCAATAAAGAATGGAGGTTTACCTTGGCCGTCCTTGTGTTGTTAATATATTTTTAAAAACTGGTGTAACCAGTAGTGACCAGATTAAGTTTCCGCAATATTTTTGCCTTTCTAGTTTTATTTCTACATGACCTAACAACATCGTTATACACTTCCTGAGTTACCTGCCCCTTTTTCCAGAGGTGATATACCCTCTTTTTTTCCCTGAGTTCCTACGAAGGCTTGACGCTCAGCCAGGCCAGTTGTCTTCCCTGTCGTCTGTTAACTCATAGGAATAGCTTGCTCCTGAAACTTCAAGATCTCTTTTTTAAAGTCTGTCCAGCCTCCTTGGCCCACTTTCAAGGACTGCTTCCCAACACTCTCTCTGAGGCAGTATCCTGAATAGGCTAAAGTCTGTACTCTGGAAGTCCAGGGTAGAGATTGTGTTGCTCTCCAGGAACCTTCTAGACTTCCTCTTCTCTGCTGTGGTGAGTTTCCAGCAGACATTTGACTGATTAAACAAGGACTGACTAACATGAAACCTCAGCCAGCTGATCGCTGAATAGTTCGTCCACTTCCTCAACCTGGTTGAGTGGTCTGTAGCAGACTCCCACCAGGATATCTGCCTTTTTGGCTTTCCCCCTCATTGTCACCCATAGGCACTCAACCTTCTCATCACTATCCTTGAGCTTTGTACAGTCAAAACACTTCCTGATGTACAGAGCCACCCCATCACCTCTCCTTCCTTGCCTGTCCCTTCTGAAGGGCTTGTAGCCATCCAGTGCAGCACTCTGGTCATCCCACCACATTTCTGTCACTGCTTTCCTCCTGCACAGTGGCCTCCAGCTCCTCCTGTTTGTTACCCATACCGTGTGCACTGGTGTAGATGCACTTCAGCTGGGCTACTGATTTTACCCCTAACCCTGGCATCCCACCCCTAGGCTCATCTTCAGTGAGCCTGGTCTTATTCCCATCCCCCTTCAAGCTGAATGCTTCAGGTAGAAACCTCATGCTGTGGAGCTCCTTGCTGGTCAGTGGGAAATGATGAGCATCTACACAGTTGTCAAGTGGCTGGGTTGTCCATACCTACTTACTGATTACAGAGGAGCTGGGTTCAGCATGCTCCTAATGTGAAAGGAAAGCCTCCTTGGAAGTCTGGTCATCTCTGCTTCCTGATCATTTGCTGTTTATGGAGAGAAAGAGTACTTAATGCTATTTTTCCCTTCATCCCTCTCACCCTAGAGGACAAGTTGCAGGAAGCATTAACCACAGAACTAGTCTGCAAAATTTGGTAAGAACCCTGCCTCTTCAAACAACCTTGTATCACTGCTACCAAGTTCCTACACCTGCCTGCTGGTAGTGGAGTGATGACTTCCTTTTAATTTTTCTTCAAATTTTTTAGGATAAAAGGAACAGTTCTGTACCTCTTCCTGATGATTTCTTCCAGGTGAAGAGGGCTGCATGGCTAGTAACTGCTCTATCTCTAGTCCCTTGAACTTACTATGGTGCATTTTCCTTTCAAGGAAGTCTTGAGATATCCTAAAGCACTTGTAAACTAAATATCATAGGCACAGCTGGTTTTCTTTCAGAGATACAATGTATTTCAGAAAATAGTTTCCATGTCTAACACACTTTGGCTTTCTTAAATTGGACATTTATTAGCTATAATTGTTCATAATTCACTAATACTTAACAAAATATACTCCTGGAAACCTTTTAATCAACTACCAACACTTTGGTCATGAAGGGTCAATCTTTATGCTTGACATTCTTGCAGTCTTTATGACCTCTCCATCATCACTCATTCAGAACACTTTCTAGCAGATTTTCCTCACTTACCCTTATGCTCTTTGGTTAGAGTGTTTAATGCCATGGGTGTGATCTTTCTAAGTATGCTTCTCTTCTGCCTTCTTTAAATTCTAATGCTCATCCACTGGATTCTGCTCAAGTAGATGAGAATTATTGATTGTATTATCTCATAATTCACTTTGTGTAAAAACAAAAAAGAAAAATCTCTGTCTTTAGTTCTCCCTCTACCCCTGCAGGTTTGAGATATTTGTAGGTTTTTAAATGAGAAATGGAATTTTTCTGAACTACAGATATATTTCCTATATTTCAGTGTTAATATAACTTACTGATATGGATTTTTTATTACCAACTCTTGCTTTATCAGGATGGTTATCAAAACCAGCTTCTCACAATACTCCTGATGCAGTAGAAATTGGGGTGAGATTTGGGAACTTATCTATCGGATGTGCTGTGAGGAGCTTATTAGACTTTTCAACATTACAAGATTAAACCTAGGGCACATAATATTGAGAAATTACATTCAATGTGTGATTTCCATGTTGTTTTTGTCAGAAAAATATATATTATTTCAACTTCTGTATAGTCCATTGTACTTCTCTTAGAATGAGACAAACCTGAAAAATGCAGATAGTTTCTGTTATAGGCACAATGTGAAAGAAAGTTCTTTTAGTACTTACCAGAGATTCCTTAATGTCTTTCAGTACTGAGTCTTTCCTTGAGCTATCATGAAAATTACAAATGTTCCTCTTTCTCTGTAATTCTGAGATAGTATAATTGCTGATGACACTTTCCCTTTGCCACTTACTGTGTAAGGGGATGAAGTGACTCAGCTTTGTAAAAACTTAGCAGGTTCTCCATCCTCTGGTGTTGTATCTCATCAGCAGATAATGAAGCCAAGATTCTTCCTCCTACCTACTTCTACCTCATCTGGTATTAAAAACTCAGCGTGGACTATTTTGGAAAATGTTAGGACACTGCTCTTTCCTATGAGCCCCATTCATGGCATGTTGTACATTGTATAAACACAATTATAAACTATTTTTCCACTAGTTTGGAAAAGGCTTTTGCATCTTGATGTATGTTACTTCTGATTATGTTCCACCACACTAGAACTGCTTGCAAATATCTGGTGTTAGATGTAAATTCTCCATTATACAGACATAATATTTTTTGTCTTAATGCTGCTTTCATCCTTTTACTTTCAAAAGGTAAATCAGTATTATGGAATAGAACTTTCTAAAACTGCATATTTTATACATTTCTATCATTCTGGATGTTGTATGGTAGCCTGTTGACTTTTCACAAGACTTAACTGAGCAACTGGCACAGCATTTCTAATGTACTTAATCAGGAAGTCAAAAATGTAGTCTAATATACTTTTTCCTTGTGGTTTCATTAAATGTGTCTTTAATCATTAAAGACATGATTGATGACTTCAGAAAAATATATGCATTTTACACTAATACATACAATTTGGGCTATGATTTTATTCTTGCATCCTGTTTAGAAGGTAATAAAAACCAAAGCAAAGATGAAAGATTCATCTTGTCTTTCTAGCATCAGATTGTCATAAAGTACAACTCAGCCCACATTAGCAGCAATTTAGACACCATGTGAAGGCCTGATTCCCATTTTAATCAGTTTTGAAAACCATCATGGGGGAAGGAGGTAGTTACAACTGGGTTGGCTTGGTCAATGGTTCCATGAGTGAACCATTCAGCAGCAAACTTCAGGTTTATGAAAATAAAATATACGGTGTCATGAAACTTGGAGTGGGAAGTAAGTTAAAATAGTAGAAATCAAGTAACTAGAACTGAAAATCCTTGTATGAGCATTGTATATAGTAGGACCTTATGAAGAACCCAGAGAAGTATAGGAAAGCTGGTGAAGCCACAGAAATTCATAATCAAGACTGAAATTCTCAAAGCAGTATAATGGATTTTAATAAAAGGATTTGAGAGGATTTTTAGTAGCACTTCTGTGGATAAACTTCCTGCAGTATTTGAAAATCTTAATCTAATTTTCTGAAGTTGGATAAACAATGACCAGAATAAGATATAAGAATAGCCTATATTTCCATATATGATGATAAATACTAGATGAAAACACCAAGATGGACTAAATCCATAATGAGGAATAAGATGATGACATTCAAAACAGAGAAAAAGGGATTTTTATTATTTTTTATTCAGACAATGAGATATAGTTCAGCCATAAAATTTTATTACCCTCTCCATTGCAGCTTCAGCCATTTATCACAAGATTTTTAAAACTAGTTAGGATAAAATACTAGAAAATATACTGCTGGGATCCTTCCTGCAGTAAGGAAGGAGTAAATAGTGATATATTTACTTTCTGTGGTAGCCAAAACATCATTCACTTAATGTCTGAGTGTTTTTTCAAATACTGTAACTTATTTCTCGGATAATAAAAATAAATGAAAAGAGTAATTGTAATGACTTGACCCTGGCTGGATGCCAGGCATCCGCCAAAGCTGCTCTATCCCTCCCCTTTGCAACTGGATGGGGAGAGAAAATATAATGAAGAGTTTCTGAGCTGAGATAAGGACAGCACTCACCAAATACCGTCACAGGCAAAACAGGCTGGAATTAGAGATATTAATTGAATTTATTACTAGCAAAATCAGAGCAGGATAATGACAAGTAAAAACAGATCTTAAAAACACCTTCTCCCCACCCCTCCCTCCTTCCCAGCTCTACCTCCTACCCCCCATCAGTGCAGGGAGACAGGGAATGGGGGTTATGGTCAGTTCAGCACATTTCTCCCACTGCTCAGGAAGGGGAGTCCTTCCCCTTCTCCAGTGTAGGGTCCCTCCTATGAGAGGTAGTTCTCCGTGAACTTCTCCCATGTAATTCCATCCCATGGGAAACAGTTATCCACAAAATACTCCAGTGTGGGTCATTCTTCCATAGGGTGCAGTCCTTCCAGGAAACCTGCTCCAGCATGGGCTCCTCTCTCCCCATGTCTGCTGGTCCCTGCCAGGAGCCTGCTCCAGCACAGACCTCCCATGGGGTCACAGCCTCCTCTCAGGCATCCACCTGCTCCAGTGTGGGGCTCCTGCATGTGCTGCAAGTGGATCTCTGCATTCCCATGATCCTCCATCCGTGGGCTGCAGGGCCACAGCTGCTTCACCATGGTCTGCACCACGGGCTGCAGGGGAATCTCAGCTCTGACTCAGCTCTGGAGCACCTCCTGTGCACAGACCTCGGTGTCTGCAGAGTTGTTCCTCTCACATATTATCAACCTGCTCTTCTCTGGCCACAATTACATCCACCCCATAACTTTTTCTTCTTCTTAAATTTGTTATCACGGGAACATAACCACCATTTCTAATTAGCAGAGCCCTGGCCATTTGGCCAATTCTAATTGACCAAATGGAGCCTAATGGCGTTGGCTTTTCTGGAGACAGCGGAAGCTTCTGGCAACTTCTCACAGAAGCTATCCCTGCAGTCGCCCTGCTACAAAAACCTGGCCATGCAAACCTAATACAACATTTTTTTTTAAAAATACTATTTTATTTGCAGTAATAATAAGCCTATACTGAACTTACTTTAAGTTTTGGCTCAGATGGCAAACACACTTGTGCCCATTCGCTCCACGGTAGGCCATTAAAATGGATCTGACAGAAGTGGAAGAAACTTTAAATATAGCTTGGAAGGTTCATGTATTTGGAGTCATAAGCACCAAGAGAAGAAACTGGATCTTGTTTCAAAATAAATATCTGAGCCAAGCCATAGCAATGTATCCTGGTCCCTAGGGTATAATTTCCTCTTCTCTTGTAGGTGGGGTTGTAAATATATCAGAATATAAGCATACTTTCTTCTACGTTGTGTTTATGTCTCTATCATCTCTGGAAACAACTGTATTAAAGCTTCATAGTTTTTTTTTTTCCCACTGGAGGAGACTTTCTTTTTCCTACAGCTATGCCTGGATATTTAACTACAGGCAATAGCATAATGAGTCCAAGAAAATGACTATTGAATTTCAGAAATACACTTAAGTACTTCGCAGAGAAAATGTCTCTGCTGGGCCATGGTCTACTATTTCCAAAGTTCAAGGGGAAGAAAAATAACAAAGAATTGTACCTTTGATTTTTGAAGAGCTGCAGCAAGTTTAATCCTTAAAGCTTGAAAGAGCTTTCTGTAAATCAGCCAGTTTGTTGAAAACCCCTGCCATGAGTATTTACAGAAAAATCACTATATGAAAATTACTGTGCCCCACTGAAATCCATAATGAAGTTATCAGTGAAAAACCGTGGTTGTTCAGCCATGCTGATGATTATTTCTAGTGTGATCAGGTAGGGCTGGCCTGCATAGAGCTTTATGCAGGCATTTGATTCAGGTATTGAACACCCAATCTACTGAAACTATTGAAGACAGATGGCTATTATCTCTATTTTTTTTTTTTTTTCTGGGTATCTTATAAGGGCAATATTATATTAGGTCCAGTTTCATTTCTTGTAGTTATATTGATATATTGGTCAGATGGGCAGTTTCAGCACTCCAAGCACTGCACATGAGAATACCTGCTAGTGCTTTCTCTAGTCTTATCATTATTGCAGTTATGCAGCTCAACCATATGTCAAAAATACAAAGGAACTCATTTTGACAGTAATGTGTTTTGACTTTATAAAACTAAAACATCTGTAGGTTTCAGGAATCTTAACTTCTGATATGGAAAAAATCTCTGTTGTGTATTCATCAATTTTTCAAAGGCTTATATGTTGACTAGATATTTCAGATTGATATATATGATATAAAAACTTTGTTGTCTTTTTCTAACAAAGAAACAGAAAAACTGATTGAAGAAAAGAAGACATTTTCAGGTAGCCTACAAAGAAATCCTTCTTGCAGGCAGAACTAATTGGCAGAATACTTCATGATGTGCCAATACATTTAGATGCAGCAAAGTGCTCCATTCTGGTAGAGCTCTGCCACATTTCCAGTGCTTTCCCTGTCTGCAAAAAAACACTTGGTGGCAGGGTGGTTTTCATTTAGTCTATAAGTTTCAAAAATAAATTATCATGCAATTTCTAGAAGTGAGAAAATATTCTTCCAGGGCATGTATTTCATTTTAAGGACACCAAGTGAGTTGTAGGCTGGAATTACATGCTATTCTATAGCAGAGGCTGCTCAGCATTTCTCCAACTTCAGCCCAGAGTATCAAAAATTTTCAAAGCATTTTGTAAAAAAAAAAAGGAACCTTGGTTTACTAGAGAGATAGGGCTGACATTTCTCTATGTATAGCTGCACATTGACATTCATTGTGGCAAATGCAGTAATTGCTTATTTAAACTACTGATAATCAGCAAGGTAATAACCGTGGCTTCACCCATCTTTAGTGTAACTTAAGGCAGTTGAGAAACCTATCCCATATAGTTGGACAAGTTTTGGCTTTAGAGACAAAAGTTCTTCATACTTCATTTTAGGCATCACTGCCCATGATTCTCATTTTTTTTTGTTATTGGAAACTTAACTTTCGATAGTCAGAGCAAAAAATCCTATGCTATGAGGTAAACCTATATGCTGATTATTTAAAAATAACCCAAAGGGTGTAGGTGTCCAGGCTTTGTTTCTGACTTCCTCATTCAAAAATATTATCAATCCTACTTTAAGATGTCCAACTGAGGAATGGGAATCTTGTCATTAAATGTACACTCATTTTAGGTATCTAATTTAAAACTATATGGCTAGCTTTTTCAGCATAATTAGCATTTTCTACCATTTAATAGTTTCAGAGGATTGGATCACTGACCTCACTTACAGCTGTGAATGCTCAGCACTTTGCAGATTATTCAATACAGTCTTAAAATGCCACCCATAAAATAGCAATGCACAATTAGTGTCTGCCTACAAAATCTTTGGTTTATAACTTGTCTGAAACAGCAAAGATGCTGCAGCAGTGACAGGACATTTTGGAAATATAAATATTGACACAGCACTGCTTTCAGAGGTAGGCTGTCTTTAGTCTTCCATTAGCCCTATCCTCTAGTTCTTCCACTAGCTCTAATCAATGGCACCGCCAAACTCCTGCAACAGATGGGAGGTCCATCAGCATCCTTTCTGTTACTTGACAACTGGAGTAATATGCCCAGATCAAGCTTTTCCTTTATACTGAAGGAGAATGAGGTGAAAAGAAATGTTGGATTATTTAATAACTATGCTTGAATGACCTAAATTGAAAGTACTCTAAATATTGATATTTCTTTACCTCTGCATGCTCATAATCCCACCAATCATTCTTTCAGTGAGTACTTTATAGGGAATTTTCTGAAGTTTTAAAAAGCACTCTAAAGCATTTACTCCTCTGTCCATTCTATCCCTAAAAATCACATGGTATCAAAGTGAGACATGAAAAGCATTGCCTTCCAGGGCCTGTATCACTGGAGCCAAGGGGCAGCAATAGCCATCATACCTGCTATACTTGCTGGCAGCGAGGGTATCTTGGATCTGATGTGGACCTCAGGGAATGTGAGCAGGCACAGCTCCTTCTGGCTTTCTGAGTCCTGTCACAACCACTCCGGCTTGTTTTTTTCAGTTCTACCACTTCACTGTCATTGGTACATTCTTCTTCATGGCCTAGTAACTCTCAAATCCTGTGGATGATCCTCCTCATTGCAGACCATCGTACCCACTGTAACTCACAGTGTTTTCTTCAAAACAGTCTCTACTGTTTTGCACTTTTTTCCCAAAAAACTCTCACCTGTATTGTTGAGGACCCTTCTTCTCTGTCCTGGCCAGCTAGCAGCACTGACTGTTTCCAAAGTTCTCCATGAAGTCTCTATCTCTATTCTCCTTGACCCTGTTTCTTAGTCCTAGGAGATTGAGCTATAAGAGCCTTGAGAGTCTTGAACAAATGGTAAATGCCTCAAGGATCAGTGGGTTTTGGGAATCTCAATTTCTGATGTGGAAAAAAAATCTTCTCAGTGCACATTTATCAATTTTTCAAAGGCTTCAAAGGCTTATGTGTTGATTAGACATGTTGCATAAATTTCTCTGCAGATGTTAGAAAGTGTGTTTTCCATGCAGACAATTACACCTGCTATATTTCAAGGAGCTCACTCAAAGTACTGGTGTTTTAGAGCTTCTTAAATTAATAATTTTTAAAACAAGCAAAATATTTTTTCAGAACTGCCTGAAACATTTTGTCTAAACTTGCAAAAAAAATCATATTGAGGTGGTTAATAGCAAAGTAGAATTTCAGTCCCAAACTGGATGATATTATCAATATGATTTTATAGTAAGAAGTATTCAATAACTCTAACAATAGGAAAGTGTAATATGAACTCTCTCACTCTTTTATCTCATCATTGTGATATAATTCTGCGCATGGATTCACTGAAAGAAACAGGAAGGAAGAGGCAGTTGGATAAACAGCATCCTGTCATTCACCAGGCTGGGATTTGCTCCATATTGTCTGGTATGATTTAAATCAAGCAGCCTCCACTGGCCACCAAATGGATACACTAGCCCCTGTGTTAAACTAGGATTGCCTGCTGTGGGAGGCAAAGACAATTCATCCCATAAGCTCAATAAATCGAGGGCTTTAAAATATTCACCACTTTCACTGGACATTTAGTTTATGTTTTGTTTAAGGATGACTGAGTTGAACTCAGCCTCAATGTGAAAATTATAAGTGACATGCAGTTTATCTGAAACTGTGCACTTGAATCTGAATTTACAACAAAAGGACTGACGCATGATAGTGAGAATAGTTCGTGCTTTAGAGAAAAATAAAGTTTCCACAAGTCAATACGCCAGGCCATATATGCTGTGGAGCAAACCTTTTAAGCAGACATTTCCTGTGATTCAGGTAATTCATCTACATGCTGGAAATCAAATTAATTCATGCTGCATTTCTGTACCAGAATGCATTTTTTTTCAATAGGTTTTCTTATTCATCTTAGACTATGTTGGATTTGTCAGCAGTCACATAGCAGTAACATAAGCAGCATTATTAGCTTTTATTATTTGATGGCTAGTGAAAGTGAGGAACAAGAAACAGTAAAGAAACTCAAAAACTACACCAGTGGTATATTTGAAATGAGTGGAAATTTATAGTTGCCTAGTATTGAAGAGGCTTTTTTGTTTTCAAAGCCGAGAAAAATTAAATAACAATTATCTGATTTGTTATAGTTAAGTGAGATTATTAGCCAAGTCATAGTATTTCATTTAAAGGAAGTACCCTGGTGGCACTAACAATGTCAACAATATCAATTTTAGAAGTGTTAGTAACAACAAAAAAATTCAATTTCTTATCAAAGGTCAACAGTAAATCTATCTAAAATGTGTAAGGCTCGTAAAAGTAGTGGCTTTGCAACACTGACTGAAACAGATGTTGACAAACTCAGCATTTAAACATGAAGACATCATAAAATAAATGAAGACAGGATTAATTTAACAAGTTATCTCAAGAGTAGAATAAGGAAAATGAATTAACAGTTACTCATGCAATGCAGAAAGATACTTTTTTTCTGTAAGGTAACTGAAAACAGAACTGAAAACATCGTGTTGAATTCTTTCACTAAATAAGTTTGTTGACAACTGTATAGATCTGCATGTGCAACAAGGCAGCAGAATCTGATGTGCTGTTTCAGGAAAGAGATCTGCCGTAATAAAATTGCCTATCTTGTTCTTGTATAAGAATGGAAAGCAAGCCTTATTCTCTCTGTAAAGGTTTCATATTGACTCGGCTGCTCCAGCAGCATAGATTCGCACCAACATAGCTTTTAAGAAGACAGAAGTCAGGAGAATCAGGTCACATTTTTGCAGAAGAGCCTGGAACATTCCAATGTCTTCAAATCAAATCCATCTGGCTTCTACCTTGAGGCCACCTTTTTTCTTTTTTCTTTTTTTTTTTTAAATTTAAATGGTAAGCGACCACTACAGAGACAGCCTATAATTTTTCATGCTGTCTGTCTTTTCATTTCCTGTTTACTTACATATTGGGTTTTTTCCTTCCTTCCTATTCATTCTGTCCTTGAAAGAGAGAGAGAAAGAGAGAGAGAGAAAGTGAGAAAGAGAGTGAGAGAGAGAAATAGAGAAAGAAAGAAGGAGAGAGAGAGAAGAGAGAAAAAGAAAGAAAGAAAAAGAATTAAAGAAAGAAAAGAAAGAAAGAAGGAAAGAAAGAAGGAAAGAAGGAAAGAAGGAAAGAAGGAAAGAAGGAAAGAAAGAAAGAAAGAAAGAAAGAAAGAAAGAAAGAAAGAAAGAGAAAGAAAGAAAGAAAGAAAGAAAGAAAGAAAGAAAGAAAGAAAGAAAGAAAGAAAGAAAGAAAGAAAAAGAAAATGAAACCAACCATGAGGAAGGGAGAAAAGGAAATAATACTTGTTATTTATTTGAACTAAAAGCTCATGTATTTGGAATATATTCTTCTGTCAGCTTTTTCATCCTTCGTCATTCTTCTCTTG
This sequence comes from Aleadryas rufinucha, assembly GCA_013397815.1. Taxonomy (NCBI): domain Eukaryota; kingdom Metazoa; phylum Chordata; class Aves; order Passeriformes; genus Aleadryas; species Aleadryas rufinucha. The sequence goes on from VZTH01008769.1 coordinate 50,951, forward strand.
AATTGCTGTTTGAAAGGATAATATGGTATTTGACTACCAAAAATCCAGGAACCAAGGACCGAGTTTTCAGTGAAGGTTTCTGTCTGTTTATATCAGTCATAAAAGGTGCAATTGGTTAAGAATGTTACAGTGTCCCACAAAATATTAGTTTTAACAAATTATTAGTATGCTATATTTCATAATAAGCATTCAACTAACATATTATGTCTAATATTAATTTAACAAACACTTTACATACACTACTGTCCCTTCTTGTTTATTTTCAGCACCACATTCTAAAATAAAGTTTGGTTTTTCTGCTTAAGTGACCCTTTTTCCTCTAGTCCGACAGAATTGTAATTGTTCCCTTCTTAACCTCTGTCCCGGTTTGGGCCAATCTTAAGGAAAGACGTCCAAAAGGACGTCTCCTCACAGCAAAACAGGGCACTGCCGCCCCTCCCCCAACCAGGTTCGGGAAAAGAAAACTATTCCCCGGAGGAATGTGAAAGACAGAAAAAGAACTATTTATTAAACACACACAGAGGAAAACAACAACGATACCAAAGAACCAAAATCTCTCCCACTGTGGAGAGGAAACCTGGAGATTTTGAGAGTCCTCACTGCAGGGGGGTGGTCTCTCTCCTCTTCCTTGGAGCTGGGTCGAGGTGGGTGCCCCACTCCAAGCTGGGGAAGGGTCCCCCGGTGGAGTCCAGATGCTCCGGTGATCTGAGCAAGTCCAGAGGAGAAGAAAACAAAGTCAAATTTTCTCTCCGTCTCTCTCCGAGGAAAAAGGAGCCGAAAAGCTGGGTGGAAAAAGCAGGCAGGGTGCTTCCTCCACACTTCTCCCCACACAGC
>VZTH01008769.1:51988-81437 GCA_013397815.1 Aleadryas rufinucha
ACCGGGTAGGTCTCTAACCATCCCGTGGTGGCTTCTACCATTGTGAGTACATAGCGCTTGCCTTGGCGTGTTTGAGGCAGTGTGATGTAATCAACCTGCCAGGCCTCCCCATACTTGTATTTGGACCACCGCCCACCATACCATAGGGGTTTCACCCGCTTGGCCTGCTTGATCGCAGCGCACGTCTCACAGTCATGGATAACCTGGGAGATGCTGTCCATGGTTAAATCCACCCCTCGGTCTCGTGCCCACTTATAGGTGGCATCTCTGCCTTGATGGCCTGAGGCATCATGGGCCCATCGAGCTAAGAACAGCTCTCCCTTGTGTTTCCAATCTAAGTCTATCTTGGACACCTCTATCTTTGCAGCCTGGTCTACCTGCTCATTGTTTCGGTGCTCCTCATTAGCCCTACTCTTGGGGACATGGGCATCTACATGACGGACTTTCACAAGTAACCTTTTTACTCGGGCAGCGATGTCTTTCCACTCTTCAGCAGCCCAGATTGGTTTTCCCCTACGCTGCCAATTAGTCTTTTCCCATTTTTCCAGCCATCCCCACAGAGCATTGGCTACCATCCATGAATCAGTATAGAGGTAGAGCTTTGGCCACTTCTCTCTTTCAGCAATGTCCAAGGCCAGTTGAACGGCTTTGAGTTCAGCAAGTTGGCTTGATCCACCTTCTCCTTCAGTAGCTTCTGCAACCTGTCGTGTGGGACTCCATACAGCTGCTTTCCACTTTCGTTTCATCCCTACAATGCGACAAGAACCATCGGTGAAAAGAGCGTAGCGTGTTTCTTCTGCTGGCAGTTGGTTATACGGTGGAGATTCTTCAGCTCGTGTCACTTGTTCTTGCTCCTCATCATCAGCAAGACCAAAGTTTTCACCTTCAGGCCAATTTGTGATTACTTCCAAGATCCCAGGGTGATTCAGTTTTCCAATACGGGCGCGCTGTGTAATGAAGATGATCAGGGGACTGTAGCCTCAATTATGCAGAAAGGCTGAGAGTTAGGAGGGGGATCTTGTCCATGTATTCAAGTATCTGAAGGGAGGGTGTCAAGAGGATGGAGTCTCTGCTTGGTGGTGCTGAGAAATAGGGCAAGAGGCAACGGGCATAAACTGATGCACAGGGAAATTCCACTTGAACATGAGGGAGAACTTTTTTTTTACTTTGCAGATGACTGTGCATTGACAAAGATTGCCCAGAGAGGTTTTGGAGTCTCCCTCACTGGAGATATTCAAGAACTGTCTGGACACGATCCTGTGCCATGTGCTCTGGGATGACCCTGCTTGAGCAGGGAGGTTGGACTAGATGACTCCACTGACGGTTCCTCCCAACCTTACCCATTCTCTGATTCTTGATCCTTATGGGTCCCTTCCAACTTGAGCAATTCTATGCTTCTTTGGCCATTCACATTTTAATTCTGGGATAAAAGCAAAGGAAGTGTCTGAGGCTATTCAGTGCAAAATATTCTCTACTATTCCTCTTGGCGTCCAGGAAGCTGGTTTGTAAGGGTCAAGGAGAGAGCTACAATTTTATCTCTGCTTCCTTTCCCTCCTTCCCACAGTAATGAAGCAGTTATTCTACCTCTCAAACTTTCAGGGTTTTTTCCAAAAATTTTTTTTTTTCGTTCCTTTCCAACCTCTGATTTAGTTCGAAATCCAGTCCTCCACTTCCCTACATAGTTCCACTTGCAATAAATCTGTCTGCAGCAAGGGTGACCTCAGAGTCCTGCTTTCCAAATGCTGTTCCTGACTTCCAGCATGGACACCTGAAATCCTCACTGCCCCCTTGCCTCTCAGACTTTTCAGTTAGAACTCTTTGCACGACCCTCTACTTCAGGTCTTGGTGCTCCTAGAGCCCTCCCAAGCCGCAGGCGGTCTCACTGACACCGTGGTGCAGCCGTTGCTCCCCAGGAGCAGGGCCTCTGGTAGTCCATCACCTTTTTTCCATTTCTCACCCTAGCTCAGCCCTTAGATGCTGTTGTGCAGGAGAGGGGAAGACAGCTTGGCTCATATAGCCGGGGCTCTTTGGCACCCAGAGCATACCTCAAGCCACAGGTGGGTCAGCGACTGCTTACCCCTCATTTCCCATAGCTAAAAACACATAGCACACTTAACGGGTGTGCCTCATTGAAAAAAAGATTAGAGAAAAAGCACAAAATGGTGAAAGGAAGAAGTCAGAGGACAAGATGCTATTTTTCTGGTGCTTTTCACAGTATCTTTACCCTTTCTTTACTCATAGTCTGCACTTCCTGGGCAGAGAGTTGTTCTGGAGCTATCGGTGACCAGTCTTCACCTGAGGCAATGAAGGGCACCAGTATGGGAATGGTCAGTCCTTCTCCTTCCCTTCCAGTTAGCAAAAGGATGAGTTTGAGGAAGGAAATCTGAGTGAAGAAAGAGAAGTAAAGGGGAGGGAAAAAATACAGGGAATTGATTGGGAAAGGCTCTGCAATGACCTTTGAGCCAGACAAAAAAAAAGATCACTGAGAAGTCAGAGGTGAACATTTAGAGTTTAAGACAGAAGAAGGTAGCTTGTTTCACAGCAAGCCTTGCAGCACTGTGATCCCCTATGTCTTTCTCACTGGCCATTTCCTCTGGCATTTGCTCCTCTTTGAACAACTGGAGACTCCCTGGGAGAAGGTTGCTGGAAGCGCTGTATCAATAAGGTGTTGGAGCTAGCAGCAATTCTCATTTCTCAAAACAATCCCTTTACTCAGCCAGAAAGTCATCTGCTAGGTTTTCATCTTGTCTTTGTATACTAGCTGTTGTTTCAGATCATCTGATATCACAGCTTAAATAGGTAGGCTCTATGTGAAGGACTTTCCAACTTGGCAAAAGGTAACAATTCTGCTATTCAACAAAGGGCACTTTGTTGCTTGCATAGAAACAGATTATTTGAAAGGACAGCCCATTATTCGGAATGCATTGCTTTTAAAATCTACCATGCCCCTCTCTGTATTGTAAGAATTCAAAGTAAATTTTGATGATTTGTCATTTTGCACCTTTTCGTTGAAAACAAAGGGAAAAAATAAACCCACATCAGTTTATTTTTATTCAATGGTGTAAAAGGTTAGATTTTCTAATTACTTTTGTCAAGTGGTGTGGCTTATGGCTAGAAATAGAAACTAGAAGTTCTTTGGCTATTCTTTTGCTATTAGTTTTAAAGTGCTTATCATCTTTCTGTTTAGGGATATTCACCTGATGTCTTCAGAAATCCCCTCCACATGTTGTAGCTAAGGGATAAGTCTCAGTGTCTAAGAAAATGGGAAGCCTGCAATCTACAGAAAACATTGCAAATAAACAAGACTGGAAACAAATTTCCCTCCTGTGCATCTTACTGAGACTGTAGCAGTATCTTCTATTCTTTATCTGTGTAAAACTAGCATTTTTGACAGTGATCTGTTTACTTCAAGAAGAAGTAGCCCAAAGTTAGGAAGGATTTTTTGAAGACACAAAACTTGTGTTTATACCCATCTCCCAGTTTTCCTTAATGTTGGGCCACAAAATATATCCTGTGTTACTATATGAATACAAGACAAAGATGATACCCAGAAATCTCAGGCTAACTCTTGGTGTAGCTCTAAATTGGTTGTGTTTGACTTGGAGATGTATATTAATTCATGGCTAGCTCCCTGGTTTTTTATCAGAAATTCTATATCAAACTTGAGCAACACTTTTGGTGAAAAGTACATCTGAAACCATGCACTTTTTGATAAATCTTCTTGTGAGTATTAGGTATTTTTCCAAGGAAAACTGTTTTGCTAATAAAGTGCTTCATAATATTTGAGGCTGGGTTGATGCCCTCAAACACAGTTTAGTGAAAGGATTTAAGGGTAACAATGAGAAAGAGTAGGAGGTAAAGAGGACCGTAAGCTTTTTTCAGTATTCTCTAAGCCTGGAATTAATTGCCTGGAGCTATTTCAAGGGAATATTTTTACAGAAACTTACGCAGTTTGGAATTGCTGTTTTCATCCTCACCACTAGTACCACAAAGCAAAGCCCTGTTAATCAGTTTGTATGAAGAGAGAATGTTATATTTCCTCCATACAAAAGTAGTTTGAACATTAAATTTGCCATTCTCTCCTAGAGCTCTCTGCGTTCTAATACCAATTTGTTGTTCTGTTCAGCATGGGCTGTCACAACAATGTCAATATTTTCAGCTGTAAGATGCAATTGAGCCTGTGAAGTTTTTCCAAAATAATGTCATTCAAGCCAGATCATATGCTATGACACACGGTATTTTCAGTCTGTTGGACACCAGTGTTTTCATTCCTTTTCAGATGCCTCCATTTATCTTTGTATTCTGTATGTAGAACATAATTCTGTGATATTTCTATATTGAAGTTTAACTGTGTACAAGTTGGAATTGGTTCAGTCAGGTTTTTTGTGTTAGTACAATACATTCATACCAGGATAGCAGAACAGTGGTAGCTGATATTTGTGTTATTGGTTTTCCATCGACTGCCTGGGTTTACCATACAAGTAAGAGCCACTGCTAAGCCATGACCAAGGAAACATCCTCCATAATCCTCCAAATGCTACAAATTCAGAAATGGCTACCTTTCCCCAGAGTTAATGCTGTAGAGTAAATGGTGGCAATCTCACCAGAAAAAATACAGCAAAAGGTGTTTGAGACTAGAAGTTTTACTCCACAACAATAGAGAAAGAGTGCTGCAAGCATACATGTTCTGTTTACAACACATGAACAAGTGAGGTCTTTAACACTGTTCTTGAGATTACTGTCTGTAAGAGACTGTAGAAGAATGATTTTGCTTGTCTTTTATTTCACAGAATCATAGAATCACAGAATGCTTTGGGTTGGAAGGCGCCATGAAGATCTTCTAGTTTCAACCCTCCTGACACGAACATCTTCCACTACATCAGGTTGCTCAGAGTACCATCCAACTTGGCCTGGAACAATTCCAGGAACAGGTAGTCCACAGCTTCTCTGGACAACCCATTCCACTTTCTTACCACCCTCACAGTGAAGAAAATCTTATTCAAACTGGTTCACTTGAGATGTGCTAATGTGACAATCATGCCCAGCAATGTAAAAAAGGTTGCTGGGAACTTCTGGTTGAATACAAGGGATGTATTCTTTTGGTGTCCCCATGTCTGTCTTAACTTTTTATTTAGCTTTTAATCAATGGAGAAGAATTTTAATTTTTTTTTTTTCTCATCTGAACTCCCTCCAGAACACTGTGTTCTGCAAATTACAAAGGCTCCCATCCTCCCATTGCAAAAAACATCTCCAAGGTTGGTTTTTGCTTTTTTTTTTGCCTGATTACAGCAGCTCATTCTTATTTTTGTTATGCCCTCTGCCTTTCCAAGTGAACCACCTTCAGTTTCCTTGGTGGAATGATTATGCAGAAGCAGCATTCACAGTGCTACAGAGCCCAAAGGGGATAACCATGACTTTGCCATCAGCCCTGAAAAGGGGTAGTGCAAATAGGAATCACTCTTTGTTTGATTATTTGTTCTCAGTTTGGAGTAAGCACTAGGCACTAAGCACATGTCTCATGCAGCCCTGGTCCAACCAGACCTGATGATGTAGGAAGTTCTGTCTACTCTCCTGACCCATCCCCTGCTAAAAGTAACTCCAGGGGTGCTCTTCTTCACTCACTGCTTCCTAGCTGACAGAGGAATTAGAGGACATCTTAAGGTATACTACTTTCCTGTGAAAACCATGCTTCAGCACATAGATACATGACTTGACTCAAAGATACACAGCACCAAGACACAGCTTTTCTGCCTGCATCTGCTGTGGTTTTGACCTGTACTTACAGCTAACCTGCCTGCATGAACACTACCACCCTCAGCAAGGACTCTACCCTGTTGTGGCACAGGTTTGTTTCCTATCTGGAAGGAAATAGTCTACAGCCTCTCTGGGCTGTAGCTTTCTGCCTAGTTTTAAATCCTAGCAAAGGACACCTACTGCAAAGTGTGCTCATATTTCGTTGGTATGAAGCAATCAGTTTTCAATATGATATATAATGCATGCTGAACTTTTTTTTTTACCTAAAATACTGTCATGCACTCTCACAATTTTATAATACACAGAAGAGTATATTTTGGATGTGTCTAGGCAATATTAAAAGATGTTTAAATTATTTTGTCAAAAATGCTTGCAAGAGGCAAGCAAGATATGTTGAGTTGAACCAAGGTTGATTAGGAAACAGTACAAAAATGCAGCCACAAGTGGGTCAGGGCTACGAGGCTGCATGTCCATTTTCTTTCAAGTAAGTTGGTGTGCATGCTCCATAACTAGGGCTAACAGCTGCAGATCTACAGTCTCCCTCAACTCACTGTAAAACTGTGCCTGTTGTACAAAATGTAAAACACTTCAGAAAATATTTTTCAAGAAGAATCTTTCATTCTAGCTGTCTGTGCATTTTTATAGAAACATAGGTAATGCAAAAATGTGTAGCTAGCAATGTTAGTTCATCTCTTTAGAGTTAGTCTTTAAGATTTTTGTTCACATATCCAAATATCTTGTAGCAGTAACTATTCTTTAGTTGTAGGAAACTATCCTTTTTAATTCGGGGTTTGGCTTCAAAAATGTTTTAGATATAGCTAAAATGTATTATGAATTCAGCAGTTAACATGCAAAACACATCACTGAGATAGATCAGGAGATGGGGAAGCCTCTTCTTTCTTCATTNAGAATCATAGAATCACAGAATGCTTTGGGTTGGAAGGCGCCATGAAGATCTTCTAGTTTCAACCCTCCTGACACGAACATCTTCCACTACATCAGGTTGCTCAGAGTACCATCCAACTTGGCCTGGAACAATTCCAGGAACAGGTAGTCCACAGCTTCTCTGGACAACCCATTCCACTTTCTTACCACCCTCACAGTGAAGAAAATCTTATTCAAACTGGTTCACTTGAGATGTGCTAATGTGACAATCATGCCCAGCAATGTAAAAAAGGTTGCTGGGAACTTCTGGTTGAATACAAGGGATGTATTCTTTTGGTGTCCCCATGTCTGTCTTAACTTTTTATTTAGCTTTTAATCAATGGAGAAGAATTTTAATTTTTTTTTTTTCTCATCTGAACTCCCTCCAGAACACTGTGTTCTGCAAATTACAAAGGCTCCCATCCTCCCATTGCAAAAAACATCTCCAAGGTTGGTTTTTGCTTTTTTTTTTGCCTGATTACAGCAGCTCATTCTTATTTTTGTTATGCCCTCTGCCTTTCCAAGTGAACCACCTTCAGTTTCCTTGGTGGAATGATTATGCAGAAGCAGCATTCACAGTGCTACAGAGCCCAAAGGGGATAACCATGACTTTGCCATCAGCCCTGAAAAGGGGTAGTGCAAATAGGAATCACTCTTTGTTTGATTATTTGTTCTCAGTTTGGAGTAAGCACTAGGCACTAAGCACATCTCTCATGCAGCCCTGGTCCAACCAGACCTGATGATGTAGGAAGTTCTGTCTACTCTCCTGACCCATCCCCTGCTAAAAGTAACTCCAGGGGTGCTCTTCTTCACTCACTGCTTCCTAGCTGACAGAGGAATTAGAGGACATCTTAAGGTATACTACTTTCCTGTGAAAACCATGCTTCAGCACATAGATACATGACTTGACTCAAAGATACACAGCACCAAGACACAGCTTTTCTGCCTGCATCTGCTGTGGTTTTGACCTGTACTTACAGCTAACCTGCCTGCATGAACACTACCACCCTCAGCAAGGACTCTACCCTGTTGTGGCACAGGTTTGTTTCCTATCTGGAAGGAAATAGTCTACAGCCTCTCTGGGCTGTAGCTTTCTGCCTAGTTTTAAATCCTAGCAAAGGACACCTACTGCAAAGTGTGCTCATATTTCGTTGGTATGAAGCAATCAGTTTTCAATATGATATATAATGCATGCTGAACTTTTTTTTTTACCTAAAATACTGTCATGCACTCTCACAATTTTATAATACACAGAAGAGTATATTTTGGATGTGTCTAGGCAATATTAAAAGATGTTTAAATTATTTTGTCAAAAATGCTTGCAAGAGGCAAGCAAGATATGTTGAGTTGAACCAAGGTTGATTAGGAAACAGTACAAAAATGCAGCCACAAGTGGGTCAGGGCTACGAGGCTGCATGTCCATTTTCTTTCAAGTAAGTTGGTGTGCATGCTCCATAACTAGGGCTAACAGCTGCAGATCTACAGTCTCCCTCAACTCACTGTAAAACTGTGCCTGTTGTACAAAATGTAAAACACTTCAGAAAATATTTTTCAAGAAGAATCTTTCATTCTAGCTGTCTGTGCATTTTTATAGAAACATAGGTAATGCAAAAATGTGTAGCTAGCAATGTTAGTTCATCTCTTTAGAGTTAGTCTTTAAGATTTTTGTTCACATATCCAAATATCTTGTAGCAGTAACTATTCTTTAGTTGTAGGAAACTATCCTTTTTAATTCGGGGTTTGGCTTCAAAAATGTTTTAGATATAGCTAAAATGTATTATGAATTCAGCAGTTAACATGCAAAACACATCACTGAGATAGATCAGGAGATGGGGAAGCCTCTTCTTTCTTCATTAGACAGTTCATGAACCTCCTGTCTCACAATAGTCTGACAAACTTCTTCAAAGTTTCTTACAGGTTAAAAACTTAACATCAGAATACAATCTTTTATAGACAATAGGCCATATTCTGGTATATTGAAAATAATCCTGTTTGCCAGAGAGATCCTTTTCCTTTAATGGAGAGAGGGCAAAGTAAAGCAGGGTTCACCTGGCAAGACTGTGGCTCTGTCCAAAAAGCATATTTTCTCCATGGCAAGGTCTGCAGTCCTGTTCCCACAGCTGGCAAGACAAGAGGACCGATGCTTTTGTGTCATGGTTTTCTCTTTGCAAGTTCAATTTCTTTCCTAGAAAAAGTGCAGCAAAGAAGGGAAAAAAGTGGGAGGGGGATGATGCACAGACAAGCTTTATTAGGACAGGGCTAGGACACGTACTTGGATTTGACAGCTGAAACATGCTCTCAGATCCCCAGCACAAAGAGCTACAAATCTCATGGCACGTAACAGCACTTCAGACAGATGTTGATTAATGTCAAACTGATGTGAAATGAAAAGCTTCTTTTCAGTTTGTCAGATCATGACTTTTTGATTTGGGCTGAGCTGGCCTGAAACAAAACATTCTATTTTAATTTTTCTCATTCAAAACCAAACAATGTATTTTCCTTCCATGGCCATTTCTGGGGCTTTCTTTCCCTACAGGCATTTATTGAGCCTGTTTACTACTCTGCAAAGATTCAGTTAGATAGAAAGTATCTGTCCACCTCCAGTTTTTTAAGGATTGGAATCTCTGTCTAAAGTCATCTTAAGGCATATGTTTAGACTGCAAATGATGGAAAGCCCTCTGGAGAGGATGGAAAGCCCTCTCCTCTGCCCTTTCTGACTTCCTGATGCTACTAAATATAATCTGACCTGCACAGCTTGACCAAAAGCTCAGCAGGCCTGGGGTATAACTTTAAAATGACACTTCGAATCAAATCCATGTACTAGAAGGCTCTCCCCAAATCACACTGCTTTGTTTTTCTAATAATGTTGCTTTTCACTAAAATTGTGGTAGGAAAAAATCGTAGAGCTGCAGTACAAATGTTTTCAGCAGGATTTCATAAATCATTACCCTTAAGATAACTTTGAAAGATACATTCCTTGCAATACAAGAAACACTTTTGTTCCGAAGTCCTTTAGGCACTACCAAAAACCTGAACTAAATTTGTGTTAAATTTTGCAAACCATCTTACAACATAAATAGGAATATGCAGTCACAGTTTAATCAGAGAAACAGCAAGAGAATGTGCCACTTGTGAACTCTGGCTAAATCGGCATTCTCCTAGGAGCTGCCATTAGCTGAACAGTATTTAAACTCAGCAAAATTTGCCTCTTTTTGTTTCATGAAGCACTTCCGAACCCAGCTGAAAGTATTCAGAAAATATTATAAGCAAATAATCAGCATTCTCTAGGTAGCTTTTTGCATGAAGCCTCAGGTGTTGATGTTTAGAATGCTAGTTCTGGAAGCGGTCACCTATGTCACGTTAGTCTTTTTCCTCTGCTTGGGAAAACAAAAATATATGTAGATAAAATCCCTGTCTTTGACAACAATTTTGTATGGACTTCAAGACCAGGCCATCTCCAAAGACTTCTACAGACAAAGCTGCAAATAGTTTGTATTTGCAGTTGAATAAAAGGCTTCATAGAGCTAGAAGTAATTGTGAAGACATTCCTTATTTGGCTAGTAGAAGTTTCAAGTAATTTTTGTCTATACATAGTTCTGCCAGGCCTAAATTAAGTACATGAATGACATAGAAATGTTTTACACTGTGTAAAAATATCACTTGGGTATAACTTAATTTGTACATTTCTCTAGAACTAGGAGAAACATCAACATTGCATTAGAGTCAGGACAAATAATTCCATTCTTTTTCTGGTTAAACAGACACAGTCTGATTAAATTTTGCTTAAAGATTAATATAGTCATATATAGTTTTTTGCCATATCCTTAAAAATAATAGTATTAAACTATAATCTAAGTCATTATATGCCTTTTCTCCTCAATAAAAAAGCAAAGTCTCCTAGAGTGGAGACATTATATAAATTGTACTGTTTAGTAATAGCAGCGTTCATTATGAGAGGCTTAATTATGGTCATAATTTACAAAAAAAGTCAGTCTTGCCACAGAAAGCATAATAATGAATGCCTCTTGTTTAAAAATTAACAAAACTTCTTTTTTTCTGAAGGTATGAACTCAACTAGTCTGCAGGATGTCATCACTTTTATTCTTCTCTTTAAAATAATTAATATTCATGAAAATTATATTACAAATAATTGCAAAATTAGAGTCTTTTTTATACTGCAGTCGGATGTGTTTGTTTATTTACATAATAAACCATGCAAAATACAGAAAAGGGTACAAGAATAAAAGATAAGTAATTTTTAGTTATGCAGGGATTATTCTGTATGCAGGACCAAGCTGAACTTTTATTTACACTGGTGCAAATAAATGGCAAATTTAATTCTACTCCAGTTTACAGAAGAATGGTCAGGAGCTTTCTTATTTCTAGGGGCTAATACATAATGTGAGAAGCCTAAATAACAACTTATTGTGTGTTCCTCAAAGGACGATGTGCTCCAGTAGGGGAGTCCAATGCAGTACTTATGTAAAGGGCTTAAACTCTGTTTATAGGTATGGGCCTAGGCTTTACAAACCTGAGATTCATCAGGATTAGTTTTAGCACGTCAGGAGGATGGAAAGCAGCTTTTATCTTTCAGAAGAACTTATTTTTTAATGGTTTTAGCAGAAGGCTTTAGTTAATGTGCAAATTGTACTGTATAATTTCAAAACTAAAGCAGTTTGTAGTGAGCTCACTGACGTTTTACATTTCAGTTTTAATTCAGCTCTAGTAACTCTGAGTTTGGCAAAACATGGATTCTTCATTAGAAGAATCATTTTGTCCTTAGCTAACCTGAAAAAGCACATTGGGGGCTCATGCTTTTGAAACTTCATAAAAATTATCTGGTTGTGTTTGCTTCTTGCAACCAACAATACAAATAATATGGAATAAGAAATTTTTGCTGTATGATATCAAAGGAATGCCTCTTTGTAACCAGTTCTATCTGTGATGGCTGGCTGTGATCTCTTTTGGGATCAGAGTTTACAAAGATGATGCTCGGACTATACCCAGAAAACTCTCACCCTTCCAGAATAAATTAGCAAACAAAAATACTGCTGGCAAAGAAAAGCATTTAGATGCTAAAGTGTTAGGATAATTAAATGCATATTTCAGCAGTATTTATTTGGCATTGATTGGCTGAGGCCATTCACTGTGAAGAGTTGAATAGTTAATTCAAGTACTAGACATCTCCTAAAGGAGATGACCTTGGGGTCATATAATTGTAACAGTAATTTATTTAGTTGAAGCAAATGAATATGTTCTCAATTAGCTTAGCAGGCATTATAATAACACTATTGGGATTTATATTTGCTTATGTCACTCTCCTGTAAGAATAAAGTTATTGGACCTGTTTGCCTGAATTTAATTCCCTGGTTCATGATTCTTCACAGAAGAGATGTGAAGGTTTTCTCCTCCTGATTAATAGGTGACCAATCCCAATGCTGCAGATATTGACATAATCACTCAAGGGAACTGTGGGATATACAGCAGTTTTACTGGCAGAAGACAGTGTTACTTACTTAAATCTCTCATGCTGGTTTTTTTTCCCCCTAATATATATTCTAAAATTTACCCCATAAATTGGTGCCTGATGTGAGGTTATTCCACCATTGGGGCTCTTGAAGTTTTATCACAGATATTTTATTCTGCTGGGACATTTTTTCCCCTGCTTTAATTTGCTGTCAGAATAAAATTGGAAAGCACTAATTCAACTGTGCTCTAATTCAATAATGCTGCAATACTCTGATCTAAACTACCTAATGTATTTTTTAAAAATTTCAAATGTTGATGCATTTTCAGTCTTCACTGGTTGGGGTGCATGCCAAAGAATGTATCATAGCCATAATCTACCTACCCGACATGGCAGCACATGATTTATGAAAAATTTCAATCTAGAGTTGTCCATTATCACCAACTACCATCAGAAATAAAGCAACCATTGTGACTTTGTTGAAATAGCTCATAAGTGAGCTGGGGAAAACAGGTCATTGAAAAGAAAAAGAAAAAGAAAAAGAAAAAGAAAAAGAAAAAGAAAAAGAAAAAGAAAAAGAAAAAGAAAAAGAAAAAGATGTCAAGGCTTGTCTGTCATTCAGCAATCAGAAGATTGAGTCTGTAGAGGCTCACCGTGGCCAAGAAGAGGAGCCAAGCGTGACTTCCTGAGCTCTGCCAGGAGGGGTCTCTGCAGGACACACTACTGCAGGAGGGGCTGGGTAGATTCCCTTTGTGTGGTCCCAGCCTCCCCCTCTGGCAAAAACCCGTGATGTATGTTCCAACGCAACTCTATGGTTAGGATGTAGGCAGCTCAGTTTCATCACATGCTACCATCTACAGAAATTAGAGACAGGTTTGGAAATCCTTTCGTGTTTAGAAACAGACTAATCAAATTGTTAAAACAGCCTGGCCAAGTTGGTTTGCTTCACTTCTGATAAATAACAATCACATGCCCCATGAAATGTTTGAGTGAAACAAAAAGAACCATGTCTTCCTACCTTCCTTAGGGTACTTAAAAATCGTGCAGAGCACTTACACCCATGTTTTATTCTCTTACTTATATACATGCTTGAACATTTCATTGAGCAGAGCTGGCTATCACTCAGTCTGTATAAGAATAATTCCTTGATTGTCTTATTTTCCCAGTCCTGCAGAACCTGCTCCCACTGTTTTCCTGCTCGTGGGAAGGCAACATATGCACACAGCGCTCCCAAAAGTTAGAGGACATTTGGTGGTCAAGGTTTTGTATAACCTGCTTAAAATTCCATGTGATATACAATATCTGTCCTTCAAAGTGTGCAACAAACAAAGTTGTGTTTAATTTTTCTATCTTGCAATCAGTGATGGTATTGAACTTAGCATATAGATGCAGATAAATTTGTAGCCAGTGCCATTTTACAAAATTTTCTAAGGAAAAGATACTTTCAAAGTAAGCTCATTTTTCTCCCTGTAAGCTGTGAAGTTGTACAACTCTGTCCGCAGAGGATGAAGAGTTGTTTAGTTCTTTTCAGTCTCAAGCTGTCTATTGACTAGGACAATTGATAAGAAGAAAAACCAAATGAGAAATTTACAGTCATAGTAGAAAACATTTTTGGAGCAGTAAGCAGTATGTTTTTCATTTACTAGTCAGTGTTTTGAAAGAAATTGATGGCAACAGTGAATGAACACATTTGATCAGGATACTTATGTTGGCATTGGAACATGGATTTCGGTGTCTGTCTATGGACACGGGCTTGGATGTTGACTCTGATTTTCAAACAAGTTAAAACATATTTTTTGTCACTTGGGTCCATTATGTTGTTTCATTGCAAAAAGATGATTTAGTGTTAGGAAAACAATAATCCTAACAAATTGTCCTTCCTTTCCAGCAGAGTCTCATCCCCTCTTAACCACTGAAAGGTGATTAAGCAATTTTCACTCTATCCCAACTCTTACTCTATTTACTGTGTGAGGCCTCCTGTTGATGTTATATTAAGGCCTTTGGGTGAAGACAAAGGCTATTGAATCTTACAAGTTAATGTGCTTACATATACCTTCAAATTAATCATGTGTAGTCTTCACAACAGCTGTGAGAACTATTGCTTGTTGCATGAGATGCCATATTCTATTGACGAAAGAATATTTTTGTTCAGACTTTCACTTCTTTGAGCGGAATAATTTTGAAGAAATCTTCTGTAGGTTATGAGTCCTGTTTTATAGCATGTGCTATAGTATTGTACAAAAGCAGTCTGGAGCACCAAGGTTTACCATAAGGATTTTACAGTGACAATTGTAATGTTCTGTGTGACTGCTTTATGTAAGCATTTTCAATCTATCAAGCTCAGCATTAAATACTGGAGTGGTGAATGCTGTAGATCCTATTTAGATCCAGTGTAAGTGGGCAGAGCTTCACTGACTTGCAGGAAGTTGAATCCACTCTCACCAAATCTGACCATGCCCATAGCAGTAACATCAAATTTCTTTATATGAGATAATCTATAGTATGTATGTAACATGTATGTAATAGAGCACATTTATTCCATGGCAAGCCAAATATTTTGACTTGGTGGTGGAAAGGCTGTAAGAGAGGGTTAGAGGAACTTAACAGAGGAAGAAGTACCAGAAAATCACTAAGATGCTTCCCCATCACTGTGCTTCTGTGGTATGTCGTCCAGGGACTCCCTACCCCTGGCCAAATGCAGCCTGGAGGATGATATCCCAACACCAGCACTGCTGCCCTCAATCTTAGTCCCTCTCTCAGTGACAGCAGAGCTCTTTACCACAATTTTTTCTCTCTGTCCTATCCCCATTAAATTCTCTGGGCAAACAACAGTAGAAGGAACATATTTTCCTGCTGCTTGCATTGTTCCCTTTGCCCATGTTCTGCATTTTATGCTCACAGAAATTCTCCTGACCACTGAAAAAACTGTTGTGTCACATGGTAATCAACTGCACAGGTAAAAGGGACAGAACAGCACGGAAATTATGACATATGGAAAACCTATGTTTTGACTTCTGTATTGAGAAGAATTCCTCAGGTCTAGGTTTCCCGCTGCTGCAAGTTATCTTTTATTGGCATTAATGGCACTTGGCAGATAAGTTTCCTTAGAAAAATTACATACCTTAGTGTCCAGATGCATGACCAGTAACCATAACAGGAAATCATCATGCTTGTGGTGGAACAGTAGGTTTTCCTAAGACAGAGCACATTCTACCTCTTGGCAGAAAAGACATCTTTCATCTCTACAGTTAAGAAAAGCCTGAGATATGGGAATTCAACATTAAAGTCTTGCTGAAATGCAAGTGCCATGGGTTATATCAGTACATTTTTAATAAAATTCTGTTACATTGATCAATCTATGCCCTTAATTTAAAACTGAGATTAATTCCCCAAGACGCATTATGGTACCATATTAATACTTGAAAATGTCTTATAAATGCTTATTTTGTATTTGGCATAACTATTGTACCACTATAGAAAATGCTTCTATTGACCTTTAGAATACAAATTTGTTGGATTATCATGACTGACATATTCAGAATTACTCATTCTTGCCAAACACATCATAACAACTTTTTAACATTCCCTTTTCTTTCCAACTGCTTCCACTTTCATTATATGAAATATAGCTGTATTATATACCCCCTCTCATTGCCTAACATGTTTTTTTCAGAGTTCAAAAAGATTTACATTTGAAGCTAAATGTTTCAGTGATTGCTCTGTTGGATTTCATTATACTAGTGTAGTTAATCAATGCAAGTCTGGCCTTGCAACCATGATTCATTGTATGGTTTTTTGAACTTAGTTATTTATACTGAATGAATACACACATTATCACCGGAGTACCAGATTTCCTTTAACAGCCTACACTGCACTATAGTGCCTTAGTAAACTGCTTATGCCATGTGCACACTGCAGCTGCTTTTTTATTTTCTTTTTTTTTTCCCTTTTTCAGGAATTAATTGAAAGCCATTCTCCATACCAGGGGAATGAGGGACTCACTGGGTGTGTAGTCAGTGCTAGGAAAATGGTATTCTGTTGCAGTCCTAATGATTGCTATTTCACTACACAGGGATATTTTCAGATCTACACACTTTGTCTATGCAGCTGGGTGGTTTGCACAATAGTCATTAACGAGAAATCCCTGAATAATCATAACATTCTCAAGTTTGGCTGGTGTTTATTCAACCACATGCTTAATAGTGGAGTTCAGTTACGGGCAAGAGAACCACTGGGTTTGGTATGGCTGAGAAAAGATTTTGTGGTTTCTGTTTCTTTCTCTTGGACAATCTAATCCTGGTTTTGCCACTTCCATTGAGAGGTAAAATTCTTTTACCCTCCAATAACCCCTGGAGGTAAAGATTTAAGGTAATAGCCTATGTTAGCTAATACTTTCTAACTATTTTGCAGAGTCTTATGCTGCCTAGCATCTGTATTTAATGTGCGGGCAGAGTTGAGTTAAAGCCTCAGCAACCTCTGTTAAATGCTATAAATCAAACACACAGAGCTATTTAGCTGCCTAGAGGTGAAGATGGGTGTTTAGTAAGATTTATCTAAATGCCTAAACAGGTCAGGTACTTAATTCCCACTGAAATCGAATGACAGTACTTCAAATACCTCTGTAAATCAAGATGCTTGTACTTCTGCCAACTATGGATTTTTGAAATGTTTTAATACCTGCTATTGTCATACTTTTATTCTCTGTCTGGACTGAACACATGTGACAGTCACATGCTTTCAGTATAATGTGGAGGAAAGTAGTACTAGCAAAACCAGTTTTGACAACTGTCTAGATAAAATGCAGGCACAGCTGACTGTGGTATCTCTGTATTCCTAGTCTCTTTTATGCAAAACTGGCTCATTACAGCATACTCTGTGGTGTTCACCATTTTCATTACAGGCAAAACACACTGGCTGTTAGGTGTTAGGTGTGACTGAGTGAGAAGCCAGTCTGTGTAAAGAGAACAATGGGGATTGTCCACTTCGCATCAGATGCTTAGTAAAAGTAAATGTGGCAGGAAGGGAAAAATGATTAATTTTGTAGAGATTTCAGTGTGTTACTGTTCTATGAAAACTGATGCTAGTTTCTAAGCTCGATTACTGTAATTTTGCATCCAATAAGTTAAATGGTTATAAAGTAATTGGATACTGTTATATAAGATTTCCGTGGTTAGAAGGATCCTCCACTTATTTAAAGCCCCCCCCAACAGCTCCTCTGACACAGCTCCATTTAGCCTTTGTCATAGAAGTATATTACAAAGTGAGAAGTGATTTTCACCTCCTCAAGCAACCCGGAGGACAGTGGTTAGACAGCACAGCATGGAACAAAATCAATTTTGAGGACTACGATTGGATGGCTGTTGCTACCGTCATCAGCCTAGTTTGCTACTGCCTAGGAACTATTTTTCATCTTAACAAAAGGTACCCAACAGCATCAAACAATTACAAAAAGGGGACACAGAAATAGTATGCAAATCTCTGCCCTTGGGATTGTCTTTGTGTCCTCAGTGTCACTTATCTGCCCTACCAACAGCATATTGTTAATTCATTCTCCTGTCTAAAAATGAGACTGTATATTGTGTTGGCTATGTGATAATGACAATCCCCTTTTGTGTTTTCTTTCTATAGACGTTTGAATGATTGCCTTTTACTGGCACAAATGGTCAGAGAACACATGCTCCCCCTTCACATGCAGGGGTATTCACTAAAAACTAAATGTCATAGTTGCATGTGTAAGTATTTCTTTCAGAAGTATATGTTTGTTGTTCTACTGCACGAATAGAAAGAATACCTTGTGACTTATCAGGCTCATCACAACTAACCAGTTCAACCAAGTGGTCAAATATTTGCATATAATGGTTTTGGATTAATCTACATAGTTACTTTTTTAAAAAAATAATTTCAGATAACAAATTAATCTGGAAAACTAGGAGCTGTTTGCAAAAAGAAGGCAACATGTGTCTGATGAAATATTCATTGTGAATTATTCACCAGTCTCAAACTGTAGTAAGTGTTAAGATAAAAGATCTGTAAACTCATCAAACATTCAACAAAGTTCTCCAAGATTGCTGCATATTTTTTTTTTGGTCATGGCATTTCTGTCTATGAAAATATATTCATGAATTTGCAAGATTCTACATATTTTATGTTTATTTCCTGAATTAACAATTATTCAGCAGTTAAAGCAAATCTATATTTCCAATAGATCTGTGCTATTCTGTTTTATTGCTTTACTTCAAAGACATATCAGTGTTGCACATAGATTAATACTTCTTAGAATACATAGCTTAATTTCTTCCCAGTGCATATGATTCTAACAGCAAAGGAGAAGACTATCAACTCTTCCTGATATTAAGTAAAAAGAATGCAAGTAGGAGGAAGTAGAATATAAATATTAATTTATCTCAATCATCCTTATAATTTTACAGGATTCATTTACTCACAGGTAGAAGTTTTGTTATCTCTACTGAGCCCTGACTTGAGGGCATGCATTGTCCTCATAAAGGGTGTTGGACAATTTGCTTCTGGTGAATCTTCACCCAAGGTACTAGGACTTATGTACATAAAGATAGCTGGGAACTTTCCTATGGATCCTAATGCAGTAAAGATACACCTGCATAGATAATCCCTATTGCAAGCACCTTGACTACATTGTGATGAGTAGAATAGGTATTTTGGGCAATTTTTTTTAATATCTAAACAGTGGAATATACAATTGTTGACTTTTCAGACCTAAACCATCATTCAATTAGACTGTTTTCCTCAACAGAAGTTTCATCACAAAAAGTCTGACTACATAATTTCCTGATCTCTTTATAGGAAGTGATTGTATTTTATGATAGGCTAGAAAAGGCTTTACTGGGGTATAGATAGCCTTCTTAGATGGGTTTCTTTAGAGAAGAAGTCCAGCATATCACTTAAAAGATTGCTTTTTCAATAAGAAATCCTGCACATAGTGACACTCTGATAGGAAATACAGCATGGATTTAACAGAATAGCATCACTCTTCTTTGTAAAACACACAAAGAATTATACTGTTTTACCTCCAACATTAGTAAGTAGTAAATAAAATGTGCCACTGAATATGAAAATACATATTTTTAGAGCATTTAATTGTGAATACACAGAATTTTTCAGGCAAACACCCCCTTACCCCAGTTCTTCAGAAATATGACTTCTGGAATCTACAGATTTAGAAGAGGCAGGAAAAAAGTCCATTAGAATTTATTTTTTAAAATATATTGATAGTGTGGAAAAAAAAGTCTATCTAAACATTTGGGAAGATGCTTAAAGTGTGTACACGAACCCTAAAGCAAGTTAGTAACTTACCAGATGGAGATATTAGAAGGTGGTTTGTAAGGCTTATCTATTGTGTTGAGTGCTTTGTTATTGGTCATTTGTGTCTGCTAAAGCTGTTCTAACATTTTACTGTCAATGACAACAGGATCCTGGAGTTGGGATCACTCCAGCATCGTTAGAATTTACTAGGATAGATGCAGGCCACATTTCTAGACACATCCAGAAGCACTAAGTGTGAAAAGGCATCTTTCCTAGACAACATAGTTAAGTGCTAGTTCCCAGTATAGTATTTCCAGGCACTTGAGCACAGTGTGTATTGGTCTCTTACTCACTCATTCATTCAGATGTATTTATTTAATTAATGTCATCTATAAAAATCAAATGCTTATGAGGTCCATGAGGAGACCTCAGGTGGGATGAATCACTTTTATCTTGTTCCACCCTCAGTAATCCTCCTATTTGACTCATGATAAGAGAAATAAGCCCCACTTATCAAAATGAGATATTTGAAAATAGGCATCTAATGGTACAGAAATGTGTCTTACTAATTTTGGATTCAAAGTACATGTACATATAAGAATGATCATTTCAGATAAAACAATTTTCACTAAGACTGGCTGTAACTTAAGAAAATGCTGGTTTAAGATAAAAATACACTAAGCATCCCCTGTATCCTCTGGTTCACTGCGTGAAATGGGAAGCATGTCAGAATACACCTCAGAGTATAACAAACAACATATCCTCCCATCAATTGCATGCCAGCACACTGCAAAAGTCTTGCTGCTAAGACTACATCAAGACTGAAAGAACAGGAAAATCCCTTTAAAATGATTAGAGGTTTTAATAATGAAGTTTTAAATATGAACCTAACCTGAGGAGAGGCAAGCCATGCCCATGTTATAAGCTTCATGATGTGAAAAGTCTCCTGAGCACTACCTGCATGGACAAAGCTGTTGAGTTTCCTGCCATTTAAAAGGCCATGTTTTAAAAGTCAGGTTTTTACAGGAGGTAAGACTGCAAACCAGCTTGAGCAAGGGAGGGGTAAGAAGGTATGTGTTTAGGTAAAAGGGGAATTTCTAGAGCTGCAGTATTTTCTTTGGAGGCAGTACTGTTCTTGGATATTACCAGAAAAAGACCACTTTGAGGTTGAATAACTCAGTGTGAATGGCTGTGAAGACTGGCTCAGGCTAAGGCATGATAAAGTGGGAGCAGTAGAATTTAATGCAAGGCCAGCAGGTGGGTACCTCCTTGGGGAGTCCTCACAGATGACCCCAAGTCTGAAAATCTTCTGTATATGTTTTATGTGAGTCAATTGAAAAATTAATCTAATTTAATAATCAGCACCTCCTTAAGTCTTTTCTTGAAATGGGTCAAAGGATACAGGAAATAAAGGATGCCAGACAGAGAATAAAGAGAGAAGGCAGAGAAGGAATTAATCAATGCATGTTTTGGTAATTTTATCAAAAAACCGAACAAATGAACATGCAAAGCCAAAACATCCCAAGAGTACCTTGCATTTATTTATTTATGGCTTAGCTTTACTTGTTTATAGAAATAGTCTGTGCTGGATTATTATCACTATGATTTTATTATTATTTCATTTTTCCGGAAAAGCATATTTATTCTCTCTGACCAGGGGAAAGTATGACTAAAAGTAAGCTATTTGGGCAGTGTTTAGCCCTTTCTTGTCATATTTTTCTGCTGTGCTTATATTAATTTAAATGTGTAAGCCGAAAAATTATTTTAGCAGTGTAAAGTTTTTCAGAGTCCTAATACAAGACAGAAGACAAAAGTATCACTACTGTTAAGGAAAATTCCCTGTCCAACCATCCAGGAGCCACTCTGGCAGTCACTCTCATGCCACCTGAACTGGGACTGAGGCCCCTTCGCAGCTACACCCTCACACTCACACAGCCAGAACAGGTTTCCTGACTGGCGTGACCCCACACTTCCACAGAAGAGTCTCAGACATCTTGATCCTTAAAATAATTTAAACATGGAGCAATCACTAAATTAAAAAAATAACTGCTTGAGACGGGTGCCTCTGAATGGACCCTGAACAAAGGAACCCCTGGGATTTTATACCCTCACAACCTAAGGAAAGGAAAACCTGTGACTCATCTGCTCCTGCTGTGTCTCAGTGTCCATCCACCTAGCCAGGCCACAGGTCCCCAAACCCTTTGTTATGGAAAGGGTTGGCAGTTCCCATCCTCTTGCCCAGGGTTCTCACCCCCCAGAACTCAACCTGCAGCTCCCACTGCAGCTGCATCCAGAGCTACCTGCACTGAGCATATTCCTCAAAACTCACCACCCTTCTCCACCCTACACACTTTATCCTAGGCATCATTAAACTGGGTTTAATTTCTATTTAATTTCTTTTTATTTATTTTTCTCCAAATCTCTTGGGCCCTGTGCATCATTATCTTCAATGAACATCTTTAGTAAACAGGACATTTAAGCGTATCTGCGTTGTTCTGGCTTGTTGCAGTTGTTTAACTGATTGGATCACATGCTGCTTTGATCATTTAAAAGAGAAAAGCTTTTTACAGCAAAATATGCTAGAATGTTTTGCAGCAGCAGACTAAGGAGACAGATGTATTTATTTTGTTTTTCTCAATGATGTATCAGTTTTCAAATACCTTGGAGATTGCAGAATCCCTCCCACACACACACCTTCGGATCATCTTGACTTTGAAGGTTCAAGGTTAATCACTTCCATTGCATAAAGAATTCATTTTTCCTTATGATGAAGAATCTTCTGAGGTTAATTTGAAACGCACTTGAATTAGGGCCTGCCACGGAGTACTTCAGGTTACACCACACGTGATCTTGAACCTTAAATCTCTTGGTTTGTTGCTAGCCTAGGATAAGACAATTGTATTACTGATACCTACAGGCAAGATTGGTGCTTTTTGCCTTCTTGACCATTCCGTAACTTTGGATTGACCTTCAGGTTTGAATATGAATATATTGTTCATTTGATGAAGTTTGCAACAATTACAGTAACTTGAAAATTCTGCCTTAGTGTTAGAAAGAAATAAAGTGATTGTTTTCAGCATAAATCCATGCATGCTTTAAGTAAAACAACAGCTCAGAATATTGAAGACTGGTTGTTCTATATCATATAAGGATTTTGTTATGTCTCAATATGTGGGAATTGAAATTGGATTAGAATTGATTTGGGCTGCCCACTGTGAAAGAGCATGCTAGTAGCAGAGTGAAGTGAGGTTGGTCACCTTCGCTCCACTGCTCCCCCCTCATCCCAACTACTAGACATAGATACTAGCCAGCTCTTCGTGCTCTGTATTTTATAATAGTCATATCCCATAAAGTTCCAATTATTGGTAGGCGACATGATACCACATTTCCAACTTGAGTTTTCTAATGAAAATCCTATTGGTTTTATGTTTGGAAAATTGGTCCACAATCCAGAAGAAGTGAAGTTTAGGGTCAAATCTTAAAAAAAATAGAAGCTGAAGAACTACATGAACAGTGCACACTCTCTCTTCCACATGCACATGGGCATTTGCTCACCTGCCTGTTGCTTGCAGCTCTAGTAACACAGACAGGCACTTTTAATCAGATGTCAATTTTTGCATATGCTACTTGGAGCCCCTGCTACGAAACTCTGAATACACAAACATTGTTGGTTGTACTCTCTCTATGTGGATATTCAACTAATATTACTAATGAATCACTTGAGCTTTCTTTTGTGTTGAATCTCTAGAGTGTTTTGGGTGAGCTCCATATCTAAGCACAGCGAATCTGAACAATGCTAACAAATCCAGATGGTAGGTTTTTACACTAATTTTTCTTAACGAGAAGTAGCTGCTCAAGACCGAGAGTCAAAGAGTGAATGCTTGTGGAATTAGGCCCTGTATATAAAGTCTTCTTTCTCAGGGATTTCAACAGCATTAATTAATTAATTCTCATCATCCTGCTGTGTGTAGCTAAAAATTTTATTATCCTCATTTTATGGACGGATAAAATTAGTAATATAAAGGTTAAGTGATTTGTGCAAGGTCATGTAGTAACTCTGTAGCAGGGCTGAGAACAGAATTAGAAGTCATAACCTGTGTTACCTTGGGCTAATGACAAGTCCACATGCCACGCGTTATCCTTTCATAAATGACACATACTCAGATGAGGACTGACTATAAATTAAGTATTTAAGAGATTCTTTATATAGCTCTTCATATTGTATGCATCATAAAGGGGTTCAGGTTCATCTGATGAAACATTGGATTCTCTGAGTTGAGAAATAGCCTTGTCCTCTTTAGGTCTATACTTTTCAATTGGTGAAATGCATAACTTGCATGGGCAAAATGAACTGTATATCAAAAGCTCAGTTGATCGTAGTGCTTGTTGAAAAGGTCTGTGTACAAAACCATAGGGAACAACAAGTTAACTGGATTAGAAGAGTGAAAGCAATTTCCCTGGGAGCATCTGAAATGAAATTCTTCCTTCCATCCTTAAGAGACCATGAATGCCTTGGGTAGTCTGAAAAACAGAAGTTCTTGCAGGGTTCAGAGTGAGCAGATTTTCCAAATCTCTGAAAGAATGCAAATAGTCAAGAAAATCTTCCATTGCTGCAACACATCATTTTCTACAGTTGCCATCAATGCTGAAGTTAACACAACAGTCTGTGTCTCTCTCATCTATATAATTCCACAGCAATTGTATAGCTTTGGGATAGACGTCACACTTCTTCTTGCTTCTGCTTGTCACTGAATAAAAAAAGTGTCTGTGTTAAATGACATGGCCCTGACTGGACTTGTGGTGGTGGGGTGGGGAAACCATGACATTCACGGCATTCATTTATGAAGAGGAGAAATTATATTTGTCAGGTTCAGATAAAGGTTATTGTTTCAACCTCGAGAGAACAGACAAAGTACAGATCCCTAATAACTTGGCAATTTAAAGTAAAACAAAATGCGAGGGCAGCAAAAGCAGGAAGGAAAATTTCACTGCTTTAAAATAATTTAAATTTTACTTAAATGTAATTAAAATTAATCATATAAGGAACTAGCTGAGTTACTAATTACAATTAAAGTGTCAGATGATAGTTGTATTGCAGGAGTTAATAGTCAGAGGTCAGTGATGTGTTTTTCTAGTTTACATTCTGATTGTACCCAAAAAAGTCATCAAGATAAGGACTGAGTTACCATTTTTCATTTTTTTTTCTGATGTGTGTTGTACTAGGCAAAATGAAAACACACAATAAGAGCAGTCTCTGCCCAAAAGACCTTACAGACAAAAACAGTTAGCGGGATAATAAAAGGATAAAGTAGTATCTCAGTGGTTTCATTTCCTTCACTTTTAAAAATTCATTTATTGTCGTTTTTATTACAGCAACGGGGAGTGAGGAAGTTAAAAATGGCTGAAGGAGATGAAGAAACAGCAGAAAATTAATTAGAAAGGAAAGAGGACACCAGAGTGGAGGTGTGGCAGGAGGACTGAAAGTCAAAAGCAGAATAGAGGAGAAAGGATGGAACTTAGCTGGCAGGCAGGGAGCCGGATGAAGCCAGGTAAGTATTTTAGAGTGGCTGTGGGAAAGGGGCTTCCCTATGAAATTTAAGAAGGGCAGGCACTCTCAGAAGACTCAAAGACCTCTTTCTTCTGAGCTATATTGTCCTAGTGATGAACATCACTAAACTTGTAACACCAATTAGCAATGGCAGAAGCTTCAGATTAGTTCTGGTGTTCACATTTTGGTTCTCCTGGTTACAAACTACTTTGACTCTTCCAGCACATATACCTGCCCCCAAATTGCCTGCTTCCATTTTTTTTAACGATTGCAGAGATATTCCATTGTTGGGGTGATTTTATTTTATTAAGTGGATTTGGTCAAAAATGTTGCGGGGAGAATGGAGGATGCCGTGGGAAGGGAGGTGTGCATTTAATATATTGATGTGAGGCCTGTAAGATCAGAGATAAAGCACAACCATTACCTTCTCATACCTTTGCATTACTAGCCATTACTGAATGACGTGGTGCAGAAAGGCTGTTAGAGAAGGCTAATGCCTATACAGCCGTTGTAATGAAGAAATGGGAGGTTTAGGCACAGGAAACCACAGCTCCAACAGAAGGAGCTGAAAAGATATAGATAAGATTAGTGACATATGTAAAGGCACAGATAATGTGTGACAGAGTCTGCCCAGCTGAATAGGCTGAAGCCAGCAGTAATAGGAAGTCCATGTTCTCCCTAATCCTCCCAGATAAGCTGTTCCATCCAGAATTATCAGCCAACAATCTTCAGGGTATCAGGCTGAAAATGAAGTTTCAGACTGCTTTGATTCCTCATCCATAAATGAGAAAGTGCCTGAAGGATCTTTATTTATTCTCTCTCCCTCCGAAACACTCTTCAAAAAGTGCCAATATACTAGCAACAGATGCATAAAGCCTCGCTCACTTTGATTGACAGAACACGATATAAAGCAACTCTCACTTGACATTTCAGTTTCATAAGGCTTCAAGCAAGTGTATGTGTGTGTGTAACTTTAAAACTTCACAAGGAAAGGAAAGGGATATATGCAAACTATGAGAAAATGTTTTCTGAATAGAGCACAACACTCCTCCTGTTTCAAGATCTTGTATGACAAGTAATTTCAGGGTATTGTTTCAGTCCTATGTTTATTAAATGGCTGTAATATTTGCACTGCTGTTTTTTGTAAACTTTCAAAATAATTGATATATATGTCTCTAGGAAATATGTTTAAAATGAAAAGAAAAAGGAGTTTAGAAAAAACTTTCAAAATATGAATCAGCATGAAAAGGAATATGGATTCATATCTTTTTTCAAACAAATTAGAATTATCAAAAAGGTAAAGGAAGAATTTTTGATGGGTTTTGTGTTTCTGTTCGATACATAATGAAGGGAGAATACTAGAACCCACCTATAGCGTGCCTATTTTCCTGATGTAACTACTGTAGTCTGACTTCCCTGAGGAAGTCATCTGGGCAATGGTTATGAGAAGTATTTGCACTTTGTCCTCATTAGTTTTTGTTCTTTAATACATTTTTCTATTTTTACACATGGTTTGCCTGGAGCTTCCAGTGACAATATATTCCAAATATGAGAACACTCTGGAGCACTGATAAAGCTCAGGGATTAAAAAATTTGTACCTGGAGAGAAAGGAAACTACTCGAAAGAATCTATAACCTTCAACCCTTTATGATAGGATGCATCTGCTCTTCCTAATGAGGAATGGTTTTCACCTCTGAAAGAAAGAAAAAACCAAAAACCCTCTGTGTGTAAGTTTTGTTGGGGAAAAGAACAGAACTGTGATCAAAGGGAACTGGCAGGTTTCTTAGTTTTTATTTACAGTGGGCAACCAAGATAATTGAATAAAATAAGACTAGTGGAAGAAGATTAGAAAAAGGAAATTGTTCCTGAATATTAGCAGGAAACTTCAAAGAAAGGGTGAAGAAATGTAGATGGAGCATTCCAACTTTTCTTTCCTCTGGTTCCATTTCCCCTACAATAAGCTGTAAATTACCTGCCTCCAAACCTTAAAAATTGCTGTTTGCACCTGTTAATCAAATGTCAAAAAAAGCTACCAATTTTTGCAAAGCTACTAATATTTCAGAACACTAATTACAAGATAACATAGTAAACAGCTAATCTTTTCAGAAATAACCATGATTTTCAGATATTGCAAGATTTTTTAAGGCACGAGCTTTTCCAATGCTACTAGCACAATTTTTCTATTTCCTCTTACTCTTCCTTGACCCTATTTAATGTAACAAAGATAAGTGATTGAAATGTCCCATGCTGTATATTCCTACAGGGAAAAGAGTAAAACTCAAGGAGATTTCTTTCTAACACTAATTGCAAAACAGTTACATTTTCAGAAAGTATATGTGAGTTTTGAGAACACTAAATACTTTCCATGGAGAACATAGTTCTCCATAGTGTTTTGCATTTTCCATTTTATTTTGTTCTATTGGCATGACTGTAAAGAAATTCTCTTTACAGTTATTCTCTCTCTGTTGGTTAACCTGTGCCGAAGAGTGGTAGCAGGTCATTACCAAATCACTTACAGTAATACACTGTAAAATCAATGTCTCTGTGACTGAATGCAGGGACAAGACTAACAGAAATCTCCAACCCAGGGAATCCTGTGGGAAAATCTGGGCATTGGGGAATGAATGTCAGCTAAAGCAGAATTAGAAAGGGAAAGCAGTACAAGTTAGAAGAAATGTAGGTTTAGAAATGGATACTTCATCTTCAAATGCAGACAAAATATATCTTCTTGTCTTTTCTTCTTTCTTGTCTTTCGCAACTGGACCATTCACATCTTTTCTGAGTTCCTAAAACTGACAACTCAGATAGGAAACCTGTGCCCAGCTTTTCAGCACAGTATATTGTAGAAAACCAGAAATGTAGTTTTGTTTCTGCACTCTTAACTATAAGGGAGTAGGAAAACTGTCCTGTTACTAGACTTCTGTTAACTGAAACATAGTAAGAAGAAAAATAAATTAATATTTACAGTGTTGAGTGTCCAGTTGAACACTGAAGAACAGCGGTGGGGTGTTATGTCCACATTCATGTCTGGAGTCATGAGACTGAAATGTAAGTCCCACCAAGGTCAGTAGGCATCGTCCTTACTCAAATGACCTTGGAACCAAATCTTTTCAATGTATCTTTAGCCGTGTTATCAATTCAATTAGTGGACTTCAGCAGCTGTTGGCCTTTTTAATTCACAGGTGGGAGGGCTAAAGACAAGTCTGTAGGCATTGCTTAATAATTTTCCTCAGCTGCAGATGATTCTATGTACATTGTAGCTAGATGTTTGTCTGTGGATACGGAAAAATGCCTTCAAGTACCGTATTTATTTTTAAGTGAATAGTATTCTTCAGCCATGCTTTAGGATGAATTTCACTGGCCGAGGGAAAAAGCACAGTTGGAAGACGGCTCTTTGAGTACCAGTGAGTCCCCGCTTTGCCCATACATCACATGTGAGAGAGGGCAAAACAAGAAAAAATAGATTAAGGGGAAAAGGATAGGTCCTGTTGATTTTAAACAGCTGTTTGAAGACATTATTTTGAGGACAAACAGGATGTGGAAAGGATTAAGAAATCTCAAAGCCTTATGGCAAGGCTGTTTCCTCCACCTATGTGGGTAGGTTAGACACTGAGGTGAAAGCTGGTAAACCTCCACTTGTTTGTACTGCCCAAATTTAGTTAATATAACTGATGTCCCCCGTGTCTTCTGCACAATGCAAAATACTTTTTGGAAGTGCTGACAAGCTGGCACAACTTGTATCCAAAAAAAAAAAAAAGCAGAAAAAGAAAAAAAACCAGCCAACCAACCAAAGTGGAGCTCCAGCAAAGAGCTAAAGAGTTAAATAATTTGAAATGCCACACAAAGTGCTCCCACAGTTTTAAAATGTTAATCAGTTATGAAAGTGTAAGTTATCCCCTGCTGATAAAGAAAATGAACACAGGAACAGAGGAAAAATTGGAGTTTCTGAATTAAGAATCTGTGTGGCTTTTCATCAACACTTGGCAGGTAATCCAAAGACTCAAGCCTGTCATCCAGCAGACTGGTGTACAACTCCGCATTTTGCTTTATATACGCATTCAGAACCATGATGCCTACCTGTGTTTCTGTGGTAGCCATTTTTACTGTGCAGGTACTGGGGATGACAAAGGAGAGCATTGAGACATTTAGAGGTCTCTCTAAAAGTGCCTGAACTCACTGATTGCTTTCGTTGCCAATTATCGTGACTCTAACATGGATGGTCCTAAGGGAACTATCACCTGCTCTACATCCTTTGCTCTGGTTGATTTAACTCAAGTGAAATAAGACACAAAGCAAATGGGAAGTTGTTACCGCTCTGTGGGTATTTGCAGAGAGGGATCCTGGATTCCCATCCTGCCACAGATGCTTCAGTGCAGAATGAAGGGGAGATGTCTAAATTACATCAGCTTTACCTTGCAATATAGGTGCAAAGAGATTTTGCCATTAATTTGTTTTGGATTTCCTTTTTTTTTTTTTT
>VZTH01008769.1:81452-100907 GCA_013397815.1 Aleadryas rufinucha
TTTTTTTTTTTTTTTTTGTCCTCAGCCTGACTTTGTCTAGAAATTTTTAGTTTTTAGAGCTTAATTTGATAAGGTACAGCATGAGGACTGAGGATGATTAATTCTGGAGGAACGAAGCTGATGAGAACCCCATTCAGGGGGAAAGTCCTCACTATAAGAAGCGCATGGCATAATTTTTTCTACTGATTATCTATTATAACAAAGGTGGAAGAGAGATAAAAACCAGCAAATATATGGCATAATTTTCTTCTTTTGCTGCAGTCAAGAAGATGTCTTAAACTTCCTGTACAAAGACAAAAATACACAAACCAGACTTTTGTCATTTAAAACTGGCATTTGATTTCTGCTTGTTTATTTTAAATATGTTGCATTTTGTAGATTCAAAACTTGTAAGCTCAGAGTGGGATGCCTTTCATGGCCCCGAGCAAACATCTCTGTCTCTAACATCCTATTATGCATGGATGAAAAGCTAAGCTAATAACTAATTTTCACCCTCACAACACAGACATCTCTGACAAGATTAAAAGCCATTGTTTCTGAGGGATGTTTACTAACATTAGCCCAAACTGGACAAGTGGGCAAGTCAGGAAGCAAAGTGTGATCCTGCATTAGAACATTAGAACCAGGCAATTTTGGCACTGCACATAAGAAACTACACCACATTCAAAAGACAGGAGAAGACATGGGCAGAGACCTCATCATATTAATGAACTAAGAGCAACAGAGGAAAAGAGTATGAAGGAAATGACTAAACGATTTATAAATGAGCATTTAGCTTCACGCTGGCTTTGAATATTGCACAATCTTTCTTCATCTTTATGCCCAAACTGGATGTGTTGTGTATCACCACAGCATATGTGAGAGTGTGTGTAACAACTATATAACAGAGAATAAGTGGTATCTCTCTTTTTCTGCATTCATATGAGTTCACATACAGAAATTTACCTCCTTATAGTGAAATAATGTAAATATTTTTCATCTTGCTAGACAGAACCACTTGAGGAGCTCTCAGTAGAAACAGAAATGGTATATCTGGTCATGTGAACCATTCCTTTGTTCAACTTCTTAATTGCTGTGGGTGCACTGCCTTTTAGCTTTGAGAAAATATGTTATCTGTTTGTGGTCACTAAAGACATTATAGTACTTTTTATGGAGATGCTTGTGAATGTCAGTGTCAAAGTTAAATTGTAGGTTGGGTATCGAGGTCTACCTAAACTTCCCCATGTGGTTTGCCTGAGGCTGTTCTCTGTTTCCTTTTCTCACCAGGATGGCCATGCAGAGCAGCCCTGAATGGCCTAATAATTATGTCATTTTATCCTGTGCTATATGTGGCTGCATCTCAGTGGAGAAATTAAAGATTAATTATACTCATCAGAGTTTTTCTAGTTTTGTTTTGTTTTGTTGTTTTATGTTATTGGGTTTGGGTGTTGGGTTTTTTTGTCGGTTTGTCTTTCGAGGCTTTTTTCCTGAAATGCAGTAGCTTTAGAAGTCCACTGAGATTTCAGGGCTGTAAAAATTCTCTTACTCATTATCATTACTAGCAACACAAAAAAGCTGTTTAAATAGAAAACAAGGCTAAAAATTCTGGATGAAAGAAATCAAGAAATTCCCCTGATAATAACTGATGACTGCAGGTAAAATTTAACTGTAAGGTAAACACATAAATTGATATGGGCATTACCAGACACTCTGGAACTTGTGATGTATCTCTTAGTGGCAGAATAGATAACAAGATCAATTGCTCAGCTCATTTCAGCTGCAGAGACAAGAGTGGTCTAGACACAAAAAAAACAAAAACAAAAACAAAAACAAAAAACCAAACCAAACCAAACAAACAAAAAACCAAAAAACAAAACAAAACAAAACAAAACAAAACAAACAAAAAAAAAGTAGTGGATATTGCCTGAGCAGTACTGAGTTTACACCACTGTACAAGAAGCAACTGCAATTTGTATCAATGCGGTTAAGCTAGATTTAAACTAACTCTGATCTCAATTGCAGTGTAGCTGTAGAAATGCAAATTTAACTTGTTAAAGGCATGAACCATACCCATTTGCCCTTGCACTGAACTGGTTTGCACCTTGCACTGAACTCCAGAGAGCCACTGCAACTCTATTTGTAATTCAAGTATGTTTATTCATAGCAGTACGGGTGCATTTCTTTCAATATTGCTGTCACACCTGGAGTGTGACGTTTTTTGCCTCTCTTTGAGTCGTATAGCCATCTGGAAAACTAATCCAGCTGACTTGCTTAGGATTCCCCATTTGTTAGAGCACCTTCTCAGAGCATGGCCCACAATACCTGACCTTCAGTTCTGAGTGATCCCTCAGAGTCTCAGGTAGTTGGCAATGAGAGTATAGTTTTAAATGGTTCAAATTTATGCCAAACTCAATCTGGCCTCTGCCAGTCCCAAAATCACAGGAGTGTAAACAGAGATTGAGACCACCCATTTCCCACCTTTCCTTGTAGTTCAGGCAGACAAAGGGCTTATCCAGCAACTACATACCTACTGATTAACTTGGAAAAATCTCTTCTTAAACAATTTAGAAACTGGACCTAAAAATAAAAAATAGTTTATATTTAGGATATTGTAGCTGAGAACTGAAATCTGAAAGGCTAGGACAGCAACCTTAAAATGTACCCTTTTCACTTTGTTTATTTTTCCTGTTAGTCAAGGAAGAATAATTTCTCAGGGAACAAAAGACACTTATTTATAACACATTATGTAATCAGTTCAATCTACCCTCTACCAATAGCAACAACAAAACTTCTACTCAGAACACTGAACAGGAATACATTAAAAACATGACATGGGCCCTTCAGAGGTTTTCAATTATTAGTTTTCTTGCATTGCACAAAAGTACAAGCTGTCGTTGTATAGTGGCTTTTTAAAATTCAGAGTATGAAATAGATGAGTTTCCTCTGTATACAACTGCTAAGCCCTACAATTGCAAGATGTAAACTCTCCCTCTTTTTAATCCCCTTGCTTTTTTAATGATTCCTGAGTACTACAGTTTGCATAGATGGAAAATACAATAATGAAAAGCATCAGAGTCTATGGAGCAGGATATGGATCTTTGGGATGCTCTATTTCTTTTCCAGGCTATGTCATTAGCTCCCCATGTTGCCACAAACAGG
This sequence comes from Aleadryas rufinucha, assembly GCA_013397815.1. Taxonomy (NCBI): domain Eukaryota; kingdom Metazoa; phylum Chordata; class Aves; order Passeriformes; genus Aleadryas; species Aleadryas rufinucha. The sequence goes on from VZTH01008769.1 coordinate 84,591, forward strand.
TCATTCTGTTTGGCTACTTCTGTCTCCCTGTTATGCAAAAAGCAGCAAGACCACTCATCCATGTTTTAAAATCTTCTGAGGAAATAAAATTGGATTTACTTATCAAAAAATTAGACTGATTCTGAAATTCAAGACTGAAATCTGTAAAAGTACTTCTATTGAAATATAATTCATTGTCACTGTTGAGCGCTAGCCGAGTGCAAGAACCAAACTGGATCGGGTGAGGCGGAATTCTGATTTTATTATTTAATTCTAAAACTTATATAGACTTTTAAAAGTTTCTCCGGATTGGGTCAATTCAAAACCTCCCCCTAGGCCCATAGGCCAGGTAGAACTGTCCATCTTTCCAGAGACAGTTTCAATAACATCCAAACCTTATCTTTATTTATAGAACACAGGGAGAAGAAGAGAAAAATTCCCATGGGAAAGAATCTGTGCTACCACAATTCATTATAATAAATATTACTCCTATTAAGATTTTAAATGCAGATAATTATGTATAATTTATTTAGATTGGCACTTCTCATTAAGTGTATAAAATACTTATACTTCATAACTTTATTTAAAGTTGACAGTAAAGCCAAATGAACTTGTCATCTAAATTTAGTCCTGTTGTTGGAGACAACCATGTCTCTGAAAGTCTGCTAGTGTGGTGATGGATTCTAAAAAGTGCCTGTTAATACAGCATGTTTGTGAACTTCACCCAATACATAATTATTTATAAAATTCTTTAGACTAGGGAGAACAATATAAAAATTATAAAACCCACTGCGTTTAGAAGAGTCATAGACCAGAGTCTTGTTGTACATAGAGTTCAGAGATCCCTGCTGTGTCTTTCAGCTTCAACAGGTAAAGACATCCTTAACCACAGTGACTGGGAACAGGCTATGTCTTCACACTTCCATAGGAATTAGTACCTCCAGCATAAGAGTGTGAAAAAACCCAGCTTAAGCTATGGTGTTTGTCATATAAACGTTTCCAAGACTGCAGAAATATCACAGTGTCTGAATTTGTCTTGCACTTTTGCAGTCAGCCACTCCTGGGAATATGATATAGGACATATACTTTGTTTAAAATTCATACACTGTATTTTTGGCTTGCAATTTGTACTTTCTGCTATTAACGCAGCAAGCAGTTTATTGTCAAAGAAGTTAAAAAATTGTATGACAATAGTAGACTCTTAAAAGAATTAGTTCTTTCCAAAGCTGCCATGACAGCAAATAGCAAAAACTTGAACAGTTCAATATATTTTCTAAAATATTAGCAAATGTGCTTTAGAAAAACTCTGTAGAGATTGGTGTAAAAACAGAAGTATTATGCTGATATGCTTTCAGCCATATGTTATGTTGTTTTATTTTTCAGCACGTCATCAACAGTTTTCTTTTGATATGATCAAAGAACCATACACATTCACTCAAATAAGGTACAAAGAAATCTGTGCTTCTGTTTTTCTTTAGTTTTCAATCCTTCATTTTGTCTGTTCTCTAAACAAGAAACTATGAGTGTTCTCATGGCTAAGATTTATATCAATTAAAAGTGAAGTATTTGCTGGAGACATGCTAAAAACTTCAGGACCTTTCAGATACTTATATCAATGATAGGAATCTGACTGCACTCCAGGAAGATACTCTCAGTTGTCACAGAAGGAAAAATACATATACAGGTAACTGGATTAAATGGATACAACTCCTTTTAGGTTAGTGAACTGAGCTTGTAATGGCATTCTTGTATATACTCTGAGCTTTCATTACTGGCTAGAGATAAACATTATTATATAGACTTGTGTTTTTCTGGCTGGGCTCCACAACAGTGCATCAAGATGAAAGGAACTTTCATTTTTTAAAGGACTTACAGTAATAGTGCAAAATCTTCTGGTACTCAGTAGTTCCAAAAGTAGAGTTTGATACAATAGCATAAAACCACCAGATATTTTCTACCAACATTTTCCTGATCCCATGAAATCTCATAAGACAGTTTGTACTTAGATGGAAAATCTTTTAAGGATGCTGATTATATTCACTGTAGCCAGTTTGCACTGGAACACCTACACCTTCAGACAGAAGGAACAGCCTTATGGGGGGTAACTACTTTCCATATTTTGCATGCTAAACACTGAAAAATCATTACTTTGGCCAAAAAGTTATCTACTAGTGTTAAAATAATGAAGATTTTTTGAGGCCTTTGTTTAAATGCACCATTCAGCTTCTTTTCAGATGCCCTGTGAGCTTCTTCCTTCAGAGAAGGAAGGTTGTGTGGAAACTTCTTTTCTGCAACTAGAGAATCAAAGGTTGCTCTATAAAAAAATTGTAGACACTGTGGCAGATCCACAGCTCTGAATGTGTTCCCTAGTCTCCAGCGTGTAGAGAAGATTAAAGGAAGGGAGCATGAGCCTTGAGATCTTGCTTTCACACCAACCCCCACTTGTAACTGTACTCAGCGCAGTTCAGCACTCTTCCAAAGCATTACCAGAGCTGAATTTGTACCATGTGCCCTTACATTTCTAGTTCTGGTTGGGAAGGTGACTGCTTCTGTGCCTACAGTGGAGATGTGTTTTGGCCATGCTGATGTTCACAACAGCCAATATGACAAAATTTTCCAAAAAAAAAATAGTGTCAAATGCTTAAACTGTCCTAAATATTGCATCTCTTAGTAATTTACAGCTCATTTATTTTAGAAAGTTTCAGGTTTTTGCGGAATGCGCATGTCAGCTTCTCTAGATCTGCCACTACAGAGGTACTGCTTAGTATATCTGGGGCAACTATGAGCAGACAGAGAATGTGTGTGTATATACCACAGCCACAGCAAGCTGGGAGCAGAGGCACCTCCTGCTTCAGCTGTGCAAGTGCTCAGCTAATTGATCATGGACTTTGAGAGCAACAGAGGAGCAAGATACAAGGTGTGCCTGTCCAAAAACATAATGTACAAATGCATCATCACAGGGCATGAAACCTTTTAGTAGGATCTGGGACCAACACTGTTTTGTAGATTTGGTGGTAGCACAGACTTTTTAAAAATGAAGTTGAAAGTTTCATGAAAAACAAAACTTGGAGCTGAGAATATAATAAAAATACCAAGTACTGCAAGGTTATTGCTAAAATTATAAGCACCAACAGTGTCATGCTGAAATCCTCCCTTCACCAATGTCAGCAAGAGTTTTACTGAGGACCTGACAGGGCAAAGGACTTCATGCTATGTTTTTATAGGTGATATAAAACTATATTAGTCTTGACCATATCTGCTCATTTCAGCTTGCCTGCTAGAGCCGTGGAAACTTCTCAGTGATAGTATTTTTAAACTAGAAGCACTGTTTAAGTACAAGTTGCTTAAATACTGAAGACCAAGCATACCGACACATCTACACATGTATGTCCAGCCACAGAAACTCTGGTTCTCTTTAAAAAAAAAAAAAAAAAAAAAAAAAAAAAAAAAGAGAGAGAGAAAAAAAATCAGAATTTTCTAAAAAATTAGAGAAAATGTACAGTACAGACAGACAAGAAATGGAATCTAATATATAGCTTCTGAAAAGAACAGAGAAGTTAACTCAAGGATCTTGGCAACGTTCCAGTTCTAATAATTTGATTTTAGCTCTCTGAATTTCTTCTGTAATTTCATATAGATATAGAATTTTTCAATCCCTGTCCTAAGTTGTTGTGTAGATTTGCTGTTCATGAATTAACAGTGCCATTTTCCACTCAGGCAAAGCTTAAGTCATACATAAACTATCTAGATTTTATCAAATTAACTATTAAGAAAATGCCCTAATTCCAGCTTAGTCATATGTAACTTCTCAGGTAGTTTCACTGGTGAAAAGGATCATGGTTCACTAAAGTTCTACTTCTTCTCTTCAGCTTAAATATCTTAGATCTTAATATTACAATACACAGCTGTGGCATCTCTGAATGCTAGACTTCAAGTAAGAGGTATGTTATTCAGATGACCACAAAAGCAGTTGTGTTAATGTAGGCAAAAATTTTATATCACTAAAATTCCATAACATGTGTATCTACCAAAACAAAATCAGAACAGTTTTTTCTGAATTTTACTCTGTCACTAGGTACATTCTTTCTGATGTTCAGTCTTTACTGAGTACATTATGGACTTCTCTAGGGAGCGGAAAATGTGTTTTTTAAGTAAACATGAAATGCTTTGATAAATGAAAACATTCAAATGAGATTGCTATTGGGGGAAAAAAATACTCTGTTAAAACTGTTGTTCTATTGTTTAGGGCAATAATAAAGCCCTTTAACCCAAAAGACTGAAACAAATTTTGATTCATTGTGACCATACTGCACATTTCTAAAAATCTAAACTGTCATATCGAATGTAAATTGATTAAAAAAAAAAAATTCCTATAAGCAAATCAGAAAAAATGAGAAATTGTCTACAGCATACTAAATGATCAATATTTTAACATGTTAATAAAAAGAATCCTCGATTTTTCAGTAAAAATATTCCAGTATCACAGCCATTCACCCTTTACCCATTCAACAGGGAACAAAGTAACTTCTAGTACTAATGAACCACTCATCTTTTGAATATTGACCTGTGACACTAAATTTCAGACCACTGATTGAAATGGTGTTAGGTAAAACTCCAGAGGATTGTTTTTACCCAAAAAACCCATACCTCTTACCTTTTATTGTTTTAAATTACACCTTGAAATCTTATGGCTATGCAGAGATTTGTTTTTATGGAGACAAGCACCCAAATATCTACTTCAAAATGAAAGCCTTATTTTTCATCTTTAAAACCCAGACTATAAGCCAAATACTACAAGGCAATATGCACTATTCAGTAGTGCCTATTTTCTCCAATAGGCTCCTTGCAATTAATTTGAGACTGCTCTGTAAGTGGAAGACTCAGCATATATTTTTACATGCATTTCTTGTGTACTGTACTACAAACAATAAAACTGACGTTAAAAGTAGTGTTGAGCAGGAGAGAGAACTTCAAACATAACATGTAGTAGCCTCATTGTAGTTGCCTGAGGCATGGTGGTTTATAGCACAATCGATTTTAGCCTTGGGAAAAATAAAATGAATAAATATCAGCTACAAGAATTTGAGTCATACACAGTAGAATTTGAAAAGTTTAGATAACAAAACAGAAATTAGCCAGTTTCTGGATAAGTAATGGTACCTCTGAGTATTGAGAGATCTCTTGCCCCAAAATGACTTTCACAGAAATCTAACTCTGCCACTTTCACCTGGATGTTAAATTCTTAAATTGGGAGATCTGGCCTTAGCAAGTTTAAAAAAGATATCTAAATCATAAACCTAAAAATCTGCTAAAAGACCAGCAAAGCATTTAGGATGAACTTAATTTTTACCTAGTGATTAGCTCCACTGAGTTAATAGCACAACTCATGGGCTCAAAGTTAAGCAAATGCTTAAGGCACTTCATGGACTCAGCGTCAACTATCAGATCAGAGTTTCCCAGTGCTGCTTCTCAAACATTCTCAGATTTGTAGTTACTGTGAGACTAGAACAAGTGTTGATGTCCAGGATATCCCTGAAACTCTTAAAGCCAAGGCCACACAAATTGCATGCCTTTGCAGGGGCTCCTGAATTTACATATGCTAACCTTGGAGCCTCTTTCTGAAATATAATAAATAATTTACAGATTCCACAGCCTTGTACCAATGCCAATTACAGTAAGTATTGTCATACCTCCTTAACAAAACTGAAAATAAATTGTCCGAAGTCAGACAGTGAGTGAAGAACCTGGTATCAAGCTTTTACTACCCACTTATTTGATCCTCACTTTGATTTGCTACCTGATTCAAAGATTTAAACATTCTTGTTTGACAAATCAGACTTTGGGCTGAAGTTATTACATTTAAACTAATCAGCCCTAGGTGGAGTATCTCTAAAATTCTTTCGGGGCCTTTAGTTTCGGGGCAGGAAGTAGGTGATGAACATTTTCCTTGGAAACATAGTATCAATTTATAGGATTCACAAAGTGAAAGAATGTGCTAGAGAAGGTGTGTGAGTACAAACTTCTCCCTCGAGGGTCCAGAGACAATGCACATCTTATTGGAGGGGGATGTGGATGGTTGTTGGGGCGCATTGGGCCACTAGAGGCTTGCCCTCGGCTCCTAATNTTCCAGGGCAGTGACAGATGGTCTTTGTTCCAGTGTGCTTCTAGAGACTGTCTGTTACCAGAACTGCACCTCCACCATCAGCTCTTCCTGTTTAAAATGCTGCTACTCCTGAATTGTCATTAGAATCTGCATTCTTCTCATGACACAAGTTGTGAGCTCTAACACTTTATAACATGAAATAGCATTCTAAACATTAGAATCCAAAGCATTTTTGCATGAATCAATTAGCACTCCAGTACTTGACCTCTTAACTAGACTTTAGTCTGTAATTTGACAGTTATCATTAGTAGACCCCGTAAAACTAGTACAATAGATCTGTGCACACGGACCTCTAATTCAGAGTAATAATCTTCCTACAATTGTGTTCACTGTTGTTCTTTTAACTGTAGGAAAAAAAGAAATATATTAATGCAATTTAATGATTCTAGTATTTACCTCTCCCTTGACACCTCATATTAAGAAATTACAGAGTATTTTTCATAATATCTGTTTGGTAAAGCCAATAGTAAAAGGCTGGTGTAGAAAATAAGTACAGAACATTTAAACAAAAATATCCATGGAATTTGGTAGGTATAAAACTTTTATAAACTGTTTTCTGCTGGGTTACTGTATTAGGAGTCTCAAAGCTTCCTCCAGTTAAGGTTAATTTATTGTTTATATTAGCATATATGCCTTAACAACATACAGAGTGTTTCCCACAGATTAGTTAATAAGATGCAGCATAGAGAAAAGGCCAAAAAATCTGTTTGTTACAGTCTACTCAGTGAAGCTATGACTACAATACTCCACTGCTGAAGTCAGTGAAAAGACACCAGCACAACACAATCCAAGGAAAATGCAAGCCGATACAGCACAAAAGATTCTTTGTTTAAGAGCAGCAGAAATTTCCAGCAGCTGCCTAAAAATGCACGACATAAGAGAATGCAATTAAATAACAAAACAAATCCAATCTAAAAGACAATCATTATAAACCAGGACAAGGACACTTTGTTTTTAAGTGCACACAATGAATTTTAAAGATCTTTCTTTAGAAGGGGAGTGGGATGATGACCAAGGAGCCAGGGAAGGGCTAAGTCTTACTATCTAGGGCCTACACTGTGTACTCTCTGTATTATCTTTGCAGATGGAGATCTGCATAGCTGACATCAAGAAGCGATGAATTGACTGAAGGATGAAGTCCTGTGGAGACAGGAGGATGGTCCTGTTTTGGCTTTGAAGAATGACACAGAATGGCAGAGCCCTATAACTGGAACTTTGAAAGACACCATAACAAAGAAAAATTAACTTTTGTCTGACTAAGGGTTATTTAAATTCTAAAATGCACACTCTACATGCATAAGGAGGGAGGGAGTAAGATTGGACTGTATATAAGAAGGGTAGAAATTTCACTTAGGAAGAAGACCTAAAAAAACTTGAGACAGTTCACTGGTTACTGTCCTCCCTTTTCTTCTGAGTGGGGATGCCTTATTGGTAAGTTTCTAATTGCTATTACCCAGGTTAACACAATGTTACTGCTATTGCTAGAGTTCTATCCCAGCTAATGCAATTGTCAACAGCAATTCCAAGCCTGTATTTCTGTTGCTTCAATAAATTGCACTATTCGTGAATCTCTGTTCCCAGGGTTCTTGAATAATGTGACCAGACCTATAGTGCCAGATTGGTTCATCGCACTATTCATGAATCTATGATTGCACACATTCTTATTGAACATGACCTGACCCATAGCGCTGAATCAGTAAACCACATTATTTGTGAATCTGTGGTCATGGAATGTCCTATTGAACGTGACCAAACTTAATAGTGCCAAATTAGTTCTAAACAGAAATTGAGCCCAGTCACACCCAACCCTTCTGAACTCTGAGGACCAGCTGGAAAGCAAGAGTGTTTATTTTCTGCTAAATTTCTTAATTTTAATGCAACAAGGGGCAATAAAGTATTATGGAGGAGTGACACATTTGACGGATGAGTGGGTTCTGAAAAAATCTATTATCAATTACTTTTTAGTGTTTGGCTCCAGTCCAGTAATTTTTATTTGAACAGGTCACATGTTAGCATGGTTTTGATTGCAAGAAGTGACTGATTGTTCTTAAAGGGGGTGCTATTAATTTACTATCTTCAGCTTTATCCCTCCTTTCTCTGGTAGGGACTCTGTTATGGCAAGTGCTGTTTTAAAACTTAGAGGGAAAAAAAATCATTTAAAAAGTTTGTTTAGTAAATTACTCCCTGTTTTGTTTTCAGCCATCTCACATAAAGTTCAACCCAATATATCTTGCAGGTTATTCTGGAAATAAGCAATTTAATTGCCCCTCAAATTTAGCCCAAATCAGTTTGACCCTGTGGGTTGTATCCTTTCTGCCTTTTATACCAGTGTTCATCCAAAGCAGTGCTATGTAACCTGATGGAGTCACTTGAGCTACAACCAAATAGAGTGCAAATCTCCAGTCTTTTTTGCCTTAAGTAAACTTTACAGAGGTTCATGAGATTGCCCTATTGAAAGGATTTGTTATCAGGAACAAAATGTCATTGTTTACCTTTGAGGCAGGTGTGGGTTAAAGGGCTGGCTGATACCTGGAGTACCTGGAGTGACGATCAATGCATATATACCCAGTTATACAAATAGAAGGAGCCCTTCAGATAACAACTATTTCCTCATTACTTTCTTTAGTTATGGTTTGTGAATGTCCATTTGTCTGTAGCCAGTGAAGAGAACTGCATTGTTTGTGTTCAGTTTTCATGGAGAGCAGACTGTCACCCTAACTAGAAAGACAGACAGAAGACAGAACAGAGTCTCCCACTTCCAGAACCCACTCTTCTCCACTCCAAGAGAGTGGAGCCAGTGGAGACAGCCACTCTCCATCCCACAGAAGATACTCTGGAGACCCCACTGGGCTTCTCTTTTGCACTGGGGGCTGGAAAGAAAAGTGTGCCAAGGTCAGGAAAGACAAGGCTGAGAGCATAGGAGAGCATGAGCTCTCAACTCTCCAAAACTGTGTGAACAGGAATAGCAGAAAGGTAACTTCATATATGGCTTTGACATAATCTGATGTCTTGGCAATAATTTTCACATCACTGCAAAACATGCACATAACCCACAAAACCCTAATGCTGACCATTTTCTGAAGAAATGACTCCATGGATATGTCCATGTCCAAGTCATGGATATGACCCTGTCCATACAGGGCCATGCTAGATTAATCCATTAAAAACAGAAACACAAGCAGAGTGCATTCACTTAGTCTCAAAATCTATATACTGTTCAAAAGTTTCAATGCTGAAATACACTAAAACTTCAAAACTGCCTGCACTGTAAGACAGGAAAATTATAGGCAACGAATGAACTTACTTGAAGCACATCCTTTCCACTATTTCTGTTCTGAATAATAACTGGAGAGGAATTCTTCTTTACATTCCTTAGGAAGCAAAAGTGTGTTTAGAAAATAATCCTGGTTGTTCATCAGATGAAAACACACTGCTACAGAATTAGAGTTTTCCGTGGGTTTAGAGGAAATATATATACATATATATAGCAGCTATTTGCTGAATTCAGTGTCTGCTAAACACATTTATCTTTACCATATAGTAATTCCATAGCTACTATAAGAGATGTGTACATCTTACTTCTCAATGATGCTCCTAAGGAAGGTCTGAAGGAAATAAAGCTACTTCACAATACATAGATCTAAACTCCTGATTGCTGTGCTGGCAGAGTCTGCAGTACAATGACAGCATGCAATTCAATTTCAATATATAATTAAAATTAAAAGAGAAATGGTGTCTTCACCTTTTCAGAGCAACTAGGAAATTTGTAGTATAGGATGAGAAAAGGAGAAGTACAAAATCTTATTTACACTCCGAAAATAAGTTAAAAATATTTTTTGATGTTTTGTACTAGATAATATTTTTGTGCTGCTCAGTTTACTTAGTTTTGCCAAAGTAAATATTAATAGAGCCACTATAAAGAACATTAAGCTAAAGACATACTATATCCACTTAAAATTATTTTCTTTCTTTTGGCCTCTTACCGTTCAGTATGAAGTGTCCTTTCCTCATCCTACTTAAAGCATTTTGAACTTGTAAAATTAAATTGGTTTGTATAGTGCTCTTGCATGTCAAAATATAAATAAATTGAAAATGTTAATTTCCAAACAGTGATGGTTTCTCTTTCACCAAAATTATATTATGAAAGTCTCCTTTTCAACTTAGTACTTACTTCTCAAAAACTAAAGTTTTGAAAAATATGGAATGGTATTTATGGCATGTAAGAAAACGTGAAAAAGTTAAAGAATTGGATTTATTTAGTAATTAATATGAGCCAGAGACTAAATAGTAACATTTGTTAATGGTATTTCAAGGGCTGGGAGAACTTTCCTTACCTTCAGGGCCACAGACTGCATTTTGAGTAGCAAGAAGGAATGCTAAGTTTATTCTCATCTTCTGATACAGTTAGCAAACTCCTAACATTGCAGCAAGCACTGAAACCTGGTTAGAGAGATTGAAAGTTGAGGCAGAATGATAAGCCATGTGTTTTACTAGTTATCACTCCTGATAAGGAAATCCTTGTTCTTATACTGGGGGTCAATGCAAGGGAGGCTGTGTTTTGTGCGTGGTTGACGTCTTCCTTGTTATAACTCTGGATTTCAGCACTTAGACCAGCCCACATATTTTCTTATGAAACCATCTGATTAGTTTTCTGGAAGCTAAGAAAATTTTGTATCTGATGTTGCAAATCAAGTGGTGGATTTTAAGTTACTGAGACTAAGGTGCTTCCTATGAATAAATGAACTAAGAAACATTGTAGTCTTATCACAGGTATAACTTGTAATCTAGCCACAATCTGGCTACAAGGTATAACTGTAAGAAAATGCTTTGTTCAGGTCCATTTTTGTCAGTTAAAGCCTTATCACATTAATTTCGCGTTTATTGCAACTAAGAGTATTACTACAAAATGTGGAATAAACAGCCTAAATATGCATTTAGCAAATGTTGCAGGTGGGCCTCAGGACTTAAGTTGCTTGACTAGGTCGCCCTCACATATTGAACATGATAAAAAGGCTTAAACACTACTTAATGATGACATAGGACTTTATGAGACTTCTCTAAGAGAGTTAAAGTTTTCCTCCCAAAGAATTTGTTGTGGTTTTGCCATGGATAATTTTTCATTACTGTTAGTTGACAGGTTTAAATGCAGAAAGAAGCACCGACTAGGAAAATTACTTTCATTTCAAATATCTGCCTAAGACATTTTGCACCATGTAAGTTTGCAAATCCAGCTTCCAATACAGGATAACTGAACTATTATTCTTCCTGCAGAAAAGAAAGTCAGTGTACTTTAACACAGGTTTTTCTGACACATCCCAAGTGGAGTTCTTGTAAGCAGAACTGTGTCATTGCAAGAATTCTGCATGTAGTGAATCAAGCAGAAATAAAGATCATAAATCCAAACCATCAATGCCTATAAAAGAACTAAATATAGTGTGACTTTGGCAATATAAAAGAAAAAAGTAAAGACTTCAATGAAAAATAGTTTGGAACATGCAAAATTCTTGTTTTGCAAGGGAACTACATATAAATTGGCATAGAAATCATTGCATTATACATGGTATCATAAATTCTCTTAATGTTCTTACCAGCAACAACATATCCCTAAGGTCACTAATGACTAATTGTAGGTAGGGAGTGTTTTAAAACTTGCTGAGACAGGGTCACTCAATAGCACTTGTAAAACACCAGATCATAAACCGTGTGTCATGCTGTTACATTCTTCTACCAGTAGAACCTGACTTAATACTATAATTAAAATTTCTAAGCAGCAAGAACTCAGTTTCAATTGAACTAACAACCTCACTGAGTTTATCTTTCTGAAAACTAAGAAGAGCACTTGGTACACAGTGAACTTAAATATGTGTGCAGATATAAGATTTACTCTGGGGCATTCTGAACTGATTATCAATTTAACACTTTATTTTTGTGAGCCTGAGTGAGAGAGAGAGTATACAGCTGACGAAGTATGGTGACCTTGTAACTTGGTCCCAAAATAAACTGTAATAAGTTGCAGTGCTAGGCACAACTGTCTTGGTCTTCAGCTACAGTCATTCCAGATGGGGAATATGTGAGGTTACATTTAAAACAGCCTCAGGATTGGACCCTTTCTTAAAGGTCCTTTAGCACTGATAAATATCTGCACTGAGGTTATGATGTGATTATTAAAAAAAAAAAAAAAAAAAAGGAATCACAAGAGTCTGAAAGTGGGTTAGAAAGTCTTAGGTGGAAAAGAGAGGGTTTTTTCACTTATCCTGTAAAGTACCTATATAAGTACACATTGTTCTGTTCACTTCAGACTCTAAATTTTGAATGTAAACAAAAGCAGGCTAGTTCTGAACTATTAGGACTGAAATAACTGGTTGCCTTTCTTGACAAAAGAATGGATGTGATGTTTTGCAACCTCTGGCTCCTCTGAAATATTTTGTAAGGATTTTTCTACACTAGTCAAAACTCAGCACACTTACTGTGCATACAAAACTGCCTAAATATTTCTCGCAGTCGATTCAATCACAAAAAATCTTTAGCAATATGTGTAAAAAATTTAAAAGCTAGCTTCTCCACTTGCTAGATAATGGTACAGGTTATATAACCTAGCACAAAAGATTTTTCATAAAGGAAGGAAAAAACAAGGATCTTTAAATACAAACCAGCCCATATTGAAAGTTCCATCAAAGCTGTGTCAGAAGTGACAAAAGACAGGAAAACAGAATGACAATGACATTCTGATCTTAATTCACATAATTTAAAAGCAGGAAGTTATAGCAGACTTTCTCTTAAACTTCTGGGTCACATGGATCTTGCCAGAACGCTGCAAAACTGCACAAAAATAGACAAGTGATTAGTTACATAAAGAGTTAAGTATATGGATATATACATCTTGCTAAAGCTTTGCAAACCAAGTTCTGACTTACTTTTAGCTACACAAATTCACTGAAAACCAATGGGCAAGCAAGAGCAAACATTGGTGAAGCTTCGATGAACATTTCTAGTAAACTGGCCGGCACAAGAAGACCAGAGACTGCTTTGACCAAAAAGCTGTACACTTTTGCCTTCTAAGGTACTGAACACCTGTATGTTTGTAGTTCTGTACCTAATGCCAAACTCATGCAGGGTGACAGGGAACAATGAATCCTGCTGTTCTCTTCAGAATTCAATTTCTTCAGATATGCCTTTTATTTTATAACTGGACTTATCCTTCTCCACTTTGTGGATTTGATGGTAATATCCACTGTGCACACCCATCAGGTTTCCAGAGATGCTTGCAACTTTGCAGAGTGAATTGTTCTGTTCCTGCACAGCTTTCGCACTCTTGATGACAGCCACTTAAGCATTTGTAGATTTGGCAGCCATACTTCTGAATGTCAAGACTTGGTCCAGGCATATGGTGAATGTCCTCTATTTCACAGGAGCTGAAAGTCTCCTCTGTGTAGTGAGGGGTGCTCACGATTGATTTTTTAAAAGCCTTTTTGGTGCTGGAAGATTTAGACACATGAGAAGAAGTGTTTTCATAATTAGGCTGGTGTTTTATCACGAAATCTTTAAACAATATTTAGAGCTCTAAATCCCTATGGAAATCTGATTATGACCTTGGTAAATATGAAAATTACAGCAGAAACTAGACATGAAAGTAGGCTGGAAGCTAAGTATTGCAATACAAAACATGTAGATATTTTTGGTCGTATAAAAACAGAAGGTGAGAAGGATGGACATATTTTGGCCCATTTTGCACTTGCCATTTTAGGCAAAATCTTTCTTCAAAAGGATTAAGAATCTGTTGTGACAAACTTCTCCAGATGCTAGAGGTCATAGCACTCACCACAGGGGAGCAGATTTTGGTTACAAACTACAGAAAAAGGTGGAATTTCCACTGTGTGCCTCTTGCAGCTGAGTCCTAGGCAGTGGCAGGAGATGGATGTCATTACCGTCATCATCACCGTCATCATCACCACCACCATGACTGTTTCACTGGATCAGTCCTTGCAGGCCACTCAAGCAAGGCAAAACCTCAATGGTAAAACCTGGGTGGCATGTCTCATCAAGGCCTCAAGGTGCTCAGTAGCTGCAGGCCTTAGCCAGAGATCTGTAGGCAGTAAAGAGAATTTATAACCAAACTCGTAAGTACTCGTAATTTAGCTACCATCATTAGGGTATTAATTGCTGAGTGTATGCTTTGAGACTATAGATTTGGTATACAGGCATCAAAAATGACATGACTAAACCACATCTATTTTGCATGCAGGTTTAAACTGCAGCTCATCAGGAATACAAACTGCTTGAAGGCAAATCTAAGCATGACAGACACAGAGAAGAAGAAAAAAACCAATCTATGAGCCTATCCCTCATGTGTGCGTCACTGCACAGCATTGTCTAGAGCGGGGCTCTGCAGAAAAATTGTTCTGGGGTCTTTCCAGGACACAGCACCACTACGTGCCGAATTGTTTTTTTTCGGGAGGGTGTGCGTGGAATCAGGTGTTCACATTCCGGATCCTCAGTGACAGCCCTGCAGAAAGCATGCGACACTCAGGCCTGGGAAGGCACTTTCTGAAGCCTGCTCCCCAGCCTCCAAAACGCAGGAGCCGCGGCTGCTGCAGCTTTAGCTGCTTGAGAGACGAGGCTGTAGTTCCTGTCCTTTCCTCTCCATAGGTCGCTCCTCGGTGTGTTTACTGTACGTTCCAAAACGTGCAGTACTCAGAGGGCACCGCCGCCCTGTGAAGCCGGGACGAAACGCCCCGTCGAACACAAACGTGGCATTACAATGGAGCATTTGACGACCAGGTCTTGAAGCGTTCCTCTTGCGAGTGGAGAACACCCTGTCCCTGCCACCGCTTCTTCGAGTAAAGGCGGAGCTCCTTCAGTAAAGCCGGAAAAAAAAAACCAAACCCACCAACAAAACTTAAATCACGTCGCACTCAGCGACTGTAGCAGGGCACCGCTCCGCCTGCCCAGCAGCACCGGGACGGGGGGGAGCCGTCGGGCGGCCAGGGCTGCCCCGGCGGTTCCGCCTCGGCGGCTCCCAGGTGCACGCGCGTGAGCACGGGCGCTGGGAAAGGCGCCCGGCCCCGGCGCGGCGCAGCCTGCGGAGCTGAGGGCAGGCGGGAGCGCTAAGCCTTCGCAGCGGGCAGCGCAGGGGCAATTCCCCCGCCCGGCCCCGCAGGGAACCCCGCGACGGGGCCGCGAACCCACGGGGACACCGGCGACGCCGCACCCGCCTTTTTAAGGCGACGTTGCCCCTCATTAGCGCCCGTCTCCGGCGGTGCCCGCGGGCGGGATGCGAGGCGGAGCCCCTCGCCCCCCNGAGGGCGTCGCGATGCCTGATGGGAGAAGTAGTCCCCGGAGCGGCTGCATGCGGGCACTCCTTGCGTCAGGAGGACTCCGACTCCCAGGGTGCCCCACGGCGGCGGCCTTCCGGCTGCTGTGAATATGTATCAGAATGTTAATGACGAGCCGCTGCTAAATTTGGTCAAAGGAGTCACCTCGGCAGAGCGTGCTCTGGGAGCGGCGCGGAGCGGCGGTCGGGCTGGACCGGGCTGGGCAGGACACGGCTGGGCTGGGCCGGACCAGACTGCGCCGCGCCGACGAGCCGAGCACGGGGCTCCGCTCCGCGCGTTGCCGCCGCCACCACCGCCACTTCCCGGAGTTTCGAAAGGCGAAGAGGGAAAAAAGAGAAAAAAAAAAAAGACATAAATAAAGCTGCCCAGACCGTACCGTATTTTTAAACCTTTCTCGCTCTTCTAAAATTTTTTTTCTAATTAAAAAAAAAAAAAAAAAAAAAAGCGGACGAGCCACACTACACGGGGAGATACGGCGTGGGCGGGAGAAGCGCNNNCAGGGGAGATACGGTGCGGGCGGTAGCAGCGAGGACGGGCCCGCCGCACAAAAGGGCCCCGCCCCGCACGCCCCCCTGCCGCGGCAGCGGAGCAGCCTCCCGCCAGCTGCAGCCGCCGTCCCCGCCGGGGTTCTGTGCCCCGCTCCGCCCGGCGTCGGGAGAGCCGCCGGCAGCAGCAGTAAAAGTTTTCGGGAGGGGAGGAAAACTGCCGGCTGGGGGAATCTCCAGTGGAGCGCGCGCCGGCGCCGGCGGAGGGGCTTTCCCCGCCCTCCTCCACCTCGCCCTCTGCCGCACGGGGCTCGCAGCCCGCCGGAGCCCGTGGAGCGGCGGCGGCGCTCGGGAGAAC
>VZTH01008769.1:100962-115066 GCA_013397815.1 Aleadryas rufinucha
CTGCCAGCCCCGGGGCGGCGGGGCCGGGGCGTCCCTGCCCGCCGTCTCCGCCGCCGCGCCTGCAGCCCTGATCCCCGCCGCTCCGGCCGCCAGCGCCCCCCGAAGCGGCGTGGATGATCCGCGACCTGAGCAAGATGTACCCGCAGACCCGGCACCCGGTGAGTGGTGGCGGCGGCCCCGCGGGCAGCGCTCCGGCGCGGGCACCGCGGAGTTGTAGCCATTTTCTTATTGTTGTCCGCCGCGCCGCCGCCGCCTCTCCGGGTCGGGGTTGGCTTGTTCGAGTTGCCGTCGCCCGGTGCTCGGCGGTCCGGACGCCAGCCCCGCGTCCCGCGGCTGCAGCCGGTGCGGAGGGTCCGAGCGGACGACACCTCCTCCAGCGGCGGTCCCGCACCGCCGGTGGACACGTCGAGGCAGCATCTCGGGGCGCTTGGGGCATCTCGCCGTCGCCTGCGGACGAGCGGGGACCTGGGGGACTGTGCCTCGGTGGAGCCTGGGTGCGAGGGCCGCGGCGAGGGACGGCGGCGGGTGGGAGGTGGTGACCGGGCGAGAAGGGGCGATTAAAAGACCTGCTGTTCCTTGCTTGCAGGCTCCTCACCAGCCAGCGCAGCCTTTTAAATTCACCATTTCAGAGTCCTGCGATCGGATTAAGGAGGAGTTTCAGTTTTTGCAGGCTCAGTACCACAGGTAAAACTGCCTACTTTGCCCGAGCCCCGCGCGGTCTCTCCTCTCGCCGCTTTCAGTGCCGCGCCCGGAGGGGCGGCGGGGCGGGGGCGCGGGACCCCTGCCGGGACCCGGGAGTGGGGCTCCTCCACATCTCCCTCCGCTCCCGACCCTCGGGGCGAGGAGCTCCCTTGGGCCTCGAACCGAGCGGTGCGAGCGGATTTTCTTGTCTTCCCCGCGTTCCGTGTGGTTTTTTTTCCCCCCTTTTCTTTTGTTTCTTTCGGTCTTTTTGTTTACTTTGGGGTGTGGAGTGGGGGAGGGCGGGTGTTGATAGAAAAATATGTGTCTGGCTGGGCTCGTCCTCTGCTTTTCTTCGAAATGCCGCTCAGGACAGGCATCTTGTCTTGGCTCGGCCCCCTCGCGCCTTTCATTGACATGTCAAGTGCTGATAACCTGGAAGTGAGGCGGCGAGCTGTTTCATTATCCTTAGGTGGAACAGCGCTGTGTCCTCAAAGTGACAAGTGACTTCTGGCAGGATTGTTTAGCGGGCTTCTGAAAACAAAATAAACACTGGAGGTGTTAGTATTTACCACACTATTCCTTAAATTTCGTGCAGTATTTTTCTTGCAGTTCTGTCATCGGTAATAGCAAAGAGCAAAAATTAAAATCCACAAGCTTTGCTTCTTGAAGTGATGATTTGTATTTGGTTCTTCTGTGGGTCGAGTAAAAGAAAGAGGTGTTTCTAAAACTCCTGAATAAAAACTCTGAAACGCAAATTACATTGTTGTTAAGTAGTTTCTTAAGCTTAACTGTTAAAGATGTGAACCCCTGTGTGCTTCTTCTGTGAACCGGTGTCGGTGTTTATTTTTTTTCTCTGAAAATAATTTTCTCTTTACACCACATGTATGTATGCAGTTCATTTAGGAGATGGGGATGTTGCGCAGTATTCCTTGAAAACGGAAAAGTGCAAACCCCCACCCTAAACTCCCAAGCAAGAGCTGGAATACACATTTATATTTGTGTGGTGGAGAAATGTTTGAAAAGGGGAGCAGCCGGTGTTCAGGAGAATGTCACTTTAGTGCGATAAAGTACCCATGCTTTTTCCTTTTTGTCTTTTAAACAGTTTAAAGCTAGAATGTGAAAAACTGGCCAGTGAGAAGACAGAGATGCAGCGACATTATGTCATGGTAAGCAAGCTGCATAACAAATTCAAAATGCCTTTTAGCCTGGTATACTGAGACTGACATACATTTGGATTGCTGGAGGCAAACAGGAAGATTGTAGTAGCGTTGCTCTTGTTGAGGTTGCATCCGTGCTTCCATTGTAAATCCTTAGTTTCTGGGGTCTTTTAACTTGTTTGCAGCAGTCAGTGTCCGTGTGAAACTGGCTTTTTAACCTTTTAAGCAGTTGAGAATGTTTCTTCCAAATGCTAGCAAATCACTTGTCAGCCCTTTCAAGCTGTGTGCAACTTGCGTAGTTTTCCTGGGGATTATGTTTTCACTTTTTGCTGACTTGTCCTAATGGTCATATCTCTGTAAAATGGTTCGGGATAATATTTTTTTCTGTGATGGGAGTAAGGCAAAATTGTACACAAGTTCATGCAAATCCAAAGCCTACTTCCTAGAAGAACTGTTGCTCTTAGGCAGCTGAATCATTGTTTCATTAAATTGAGAATGTCAGGGATCTCAGCTGTGAAAGGGATTTCCTCAGTTGTTGTGGTCTTCCTGGTTAAATAATATGCATAGGAAGACATCTCTAAATACATAGTTGTATGATGGATCATGATAACTGTGGAGGAGCTCTTGCTATCTCTTCTGTTGCACATCTCTGAAGGATTAGCCGTTTTCCATATGCACATGACAAGTAATACTCTTGTATACACAGAAAGAGTAAATAACCTTGAAAAAATCTTAAGCAAGAGCACAAGCAAATGGTAAGGCTCGCAGTTGTCATTTTAATGCCTGATATGCCTAAGTCTTGGCGATTGTTTGGTATTAACATTACACACTGAGCAGAGGTCCCTGCAATACTCAGGCACAGCAGGACGTACTTAGATTGGTGTATCTGCTCGGGCCCTGAATTTGCGTGCTCTTTTTTTTTTTTTTTTTAATCCCTGCAATTTAATTTGAGGATTTTTTTTGCATGTTCTTTTTAAAATTTAAAATATTGAATAATTGGCCTGTTAGACGTCGCTGATTTATGTGTTTATATTCTTGAAGCACTTTGGGTGGTTTTTTGGCATATTTCGTGTGTGCTAGTGAATAAAATCTTGATCATCTTCTGCTTCTAATCCTTGACTCCTCTTGTGATTATTTTTCTTTTTTTTTGTTGTCTGTTTTTGCCTTGTTTGACAGCTGTTCTTTGTAAATGTGACACGAAACAATGTAGATAAAGCAAAAAAAAAGTTTATTCTGAAATGCGCTCTTTGCAATTCCGGGAACTCTTCAAGGCAAATAAATGTGCGTAGGTCTGTATGTCTTTGTACAGATGATGTTTCAGTCATAGTGAATTTCGAAATAGTTTTCATAATTGCAAGGTCTAACAGAGCAATTTTCTTTTTTCTTAGTATTACGAGATGTCCTATGGGCTGAATATAGAGATGCATAAACAGGTAGGTAGATAATTTGTTTTGTTGTAAGAATGGTCTGTATAATTTCTCCCATCAGTCTTAAAGCAGATGTGTATTCTGTGTGACTTGCTTTAATTGCATGCTTGAGTGCATCAGAATTTTTTTTCTTCACCTGGCCTTGAATTTTCTGTCTCGTGTTTGGTATGCAGACTATTGGTAGGTTATGGTTTTGACTGCCAATTGTGCATTATTTGCTTGACTTTCCACACGCACTTTTTGCACATGCAGGCACTCCTATACTTCACAGGGAGGGTGTCTGTGAGTATGGATGAGTTTGTGGGTTGTATCTTCCCTTCTGTCTGGTCTCAGACCTTTGGGGTTTACTTTTTGGGATGATAGTTGTGTCATGAATGTATGTTAGGAAAAGGAGCATGTGTGGAAAAAATGGGTTTTTAGGTTAACCTGGGGTGATTTAAGCTGGAGCTACAAATGCAGTTGATGTACAGCCATGTTGATGTTTCGCTCAGGCTGCTTACTTGGACTTCTATCCAGAACCAGGGTGTTAACATCTCAAACACAAAAGAGTAAATGGGCTTTCTGTGAGGGTGTAAGCATAGAATCATAAAATGGTTTGGGTTGGAGGAGACCTTAAATATCTTCTGGTTGCACCCCACCCTGCCATGGGCAGGGACACCTTCCACTTATATCAAGTTACTCAAAGCGCTTTCCAGCCTGGCCTTGAACACTGCCAGGGCTAGGCATCTTCAACCTCACTTTTCCAGTGCCTCACAGTAAAGAATTTATCATAATGTCTAAACTAAACCTGCCATGTTTTCAGTTTAAGGCCATTTCCCTTTGTCCTATACCTACATGCTCTTTTCAAAGGCCCTTTACAGCTCTCTTGTAGGCCCCCTCTAGGTACTGGAAGGCTGCTATCGGTTCTCTGCCTTGATGTCTAGCACTTAGGCCAAGATTAGTAAGCGATTAGTCAACTAGTGCATGGTAGTGTAAATTGGAGTTTCTTGTTTGATAATGTGTGTTTTTTAACCTTCTCTGGAGGAGAATGAATTAAACATCTGACCTCTTTTCCAGTGAGGGAACTTTTTATGTAGTGGAGTTTAATACTGACAACTCATTCTAGCAAATGGCTGAGAAATTTCCCAGTGTTGCTGAGGAGCATAAACTGCCGAAATAAAGAAATGAGTGGATGGGAGAAGAAAGATCGCCTGAAAATTGGTTTTCACACATTTCTGTTTAAAGTTAGGGATTTGGAACTTCTCTGGGTTTGGAAATAGGATTTCTTTATCTTGTTGACAGAAGACATAGAGGTCAAAAGTTTTTTCATGTTATTTATTATATTTTATATTCCATTAGCATCTTAATGCCACAGAACTGATTAGGGCCGTTTTTGCGAGATGGCATTCGTACGAAGACACTGCGATTTCCTGCTTCAAAGCATTTTGCATCTACAGCTCCAAACTTATGGAACCTTGTACATACAAGTTATTTTACAGACCTAAGTAGTTCTTTTGAATTCTCTTATGGGTTCTTCTCACGGGTACCATGAGACTCAACAAATGCATTTAACAAATGGCTGACAGGAAAAGGCAGTGATTGCAGCAGATCAGATTGTATGCACATGCTGACTCTCTGGACCTGATCCTTGTCGTAAATGCTGGTGGAAAGATTGGTCACTGGCTCCAAGAGGTGTTGGGCGTGTAATCAAGTGAATATTCAGTTTGAGGTCCCTTTAGAGTAAAACGAAAAACAAAATAAAACCAAACAAACCCTCAATCAGTAAAGCTGTAGTTATGGAAACAATTCACAAAGACCAGAGTCTTTACAGGCCACCTACATAGCAAATTCTTACAGGAATTTGAAAGCAAGCGTTGCAGTCAAACTTGTTTATATTTCTAGATACCCTGTTTTTACAGTGGTTTTGTAGACTTACACTGACTGCACAAAATTCTTTGCAACCAAATCAGCTTGCAAGAGCAATGTGTAATGAAATTGTATTAAGCCAGGGAAAAAAGCTATGGGTTCATAGCAAAAGCCTTTTAACTTCTAATTTCTAAATGCTTTACTTCAGAAATTTTATGCATTTATGGTGACGGAGTCGTCAGTGATACTCTGCAGAAATTAAATACTTAATGACAACTAAGTGTGGGGATTACAAAGGACTGGGTTTTAATTAAACACCTTTTTCCATCACCATTCAGTCTATTCAAATTAGTAGTTTTAAGTATTGTACTCTCATGCAAAACACTTAAATATTTTGTCAGACAGTGAATCAAATTAGTTGTGGCTAAGAAACTTGTTCACTTTCATTCTAAAGCTGATATCAGTTTCGTGTCTTTCATATCTCCCTTTCTGTTGACACAATGTTGTATTTTTCCTTTCTGGTCTTGCCTCAACAAATGCAAAATATTTCCATCTTCCATTATGATCACAGTATTAGGGTCCAGTTTGGTATTTGTATAGATGGCATTGATTGCTTCATTTGATGTGCGCAAAGCATTTTTAGTTGACCACTTTAAATTCCCTTTTACTCCTCTGCCGTCTTTGAATTTCACTCGGCTGAAATTGAGCGATTCACCCTTTTTTATTTTCCTTCTCCCCCACCCCTCCAGCTTTCTAAATTCAATCATATAAAAAATCCTGAGGGCAGTTTATCACATTATGAAATACAGACAGCCCTGCAAACCACCTACTTATTATATTTTCTTTCTTTTTTTCACTTTAGCACAGAGGCATATCTGTCTTTATTTGTTTTTCTGGGCAGACAGCCTTGGTTCCTCTCAGGTTCTTTTCCAGATGTACTCACTGGATGCCCTTGTAATGGAAAGCAGGCAATAATGCAGTGAAGTTGCCCTTCGGCGTAATTGGGCCTAGTTCTCAAGATCAGGTTAGGCTTATTCACTTATTAGATTTGCGTCTCAAAGGGTTCAAGAGCAGGACTCCCTGGAGTCCTTGGAAGTACCCTAGTAATTGGTGGCCCTGATATTTGAAACCTTTGTGTATTTTTCTGTTAAAGCTTCTGTTCTTCTTGGCTGCTTCCAGCCACAGAGTATTTATTTTTAGAGAAATTTTTCACTGGAACAGAAAATGATGTGTGATGGAGTCATGACTCTGTGACTTAGCAAATTGATAAAAGGATAAATGTGCAGAAAGCAGCGGTAGTGAGTGTGCCTGTGTGTCTGGGGACAGAGAAGGGGGGAATAGCATCACTTTTCCCACCCCTTGTGTGATGCTCGTCATCAGTCATCCTGTGTTGATTTTGATAGAAGACTATTAAAGTGAAACCTATGGGGAATTTGTCATTCTGAAAGGAAAGCTAATGTAATTAGTACCAATTAAAGTACATTTAGTAAATTGGATTTAATCTTAATTAAGCCTGCATAATGTTGCCAATTTTTAACAATTATGTTTGAGAACATAATTAATTTAAATTTTGGTAACTGAGTAAATAGCATTAGACTGGTAGAATTAGTCATTTGTATTTTTTTAAAAGACAAGTGTAGGGTATATTGTCACGTATGATGTTATAAGCTAATATACTAAGCTGATTCTTGATATTCTGTATTAGGATCAATACAGCTTCAAAATTGACACGTTCTGGAAAAAAAGACATTGAGTTAGAAATTTTGGGTTGCAGTATAAGCAGATATGTCCCTACAACTTTAAATTTTAATAGTAGCGTAATGCTTTAGTGTGGTCTAAAGATGCCCATTTCTTACTAAGTTGCTATTGTAAACATTTTTAAGAGGCTCAGTTGATACCTTATGAATGGTTGATGTGCTGATCTGTGTTTCTAACATGCTGTTGGTCCTTGGAGGTGGTCATTTGGTTTAATTTCTGAAATTAGACTGTTTTAATGTAATGGTAAACAGTTTATTTAAATTGCTGTAATCAAACACGCTTGCTGAATGTTTAATTCAGAATTGTAATTATTGCTTAAAATAAGTGTCCGTATTTGGCTATAGACAAGAGATATTTGTGAATGGGACTGATGAAAAGTGTAAATAAGATACGACATTCATTTTTAATGTTTCTCTGGAGGTGTCAATACATAAATTCTTTTTTGCACTTTTTACCTAGACTGTCCTCTTTGAACTAATTCATGTGGTAGAATGTTGAATTTCAGCACTTTTTGAAAGAAAATTCAGGTCTTTTAAGAAGTTGGGTATTAAAAAATAAATGAAATGGCTTTTTAAGATCACAGGAAAAAAAATCAGTCCAATCCATGTAAATTTTATTACAAGACTTGGGCAGCAACCATTTGAGTGCTGCTAAAATATTAATTGGATAGAAATGAAAGGGCTCTGCTAGCTGATAGGATATCATAATCATAGCTGCAGTAGTCGATGGTAAATGATGATAAATGGCATTAGGAACCTTTTAGCAAACTGTAATAACTACGAGGAGGGAAGCAGTATGGATTTGCATTATATCTGATACCCTCTAGTACCAAGTGGATTGCCAATACTGCTTGTTTAGCATTTTCTAAGGGCAATAGGATATTGATTTCTGTCTTACAAGGAATAGCTCTATTTTCACCATTGAAAAGTATTGCAGGTTGTTAAGAAGAAATTGACTTGAAGAGGCCTGACTGCTGCCCATCATGGAGCAAATAAAGCAAAGCTGCCGAAGCATGGTGGAGCAGCGAGATGGGGCCCTCAGCAATTTGTTGCTATTAATTTACCATGCTCGACAGCAAATCAATCGGCATCTACTTCATCTGCTGGAGAAAATGCTGTCCAGGGCAGATAAAAGGCCCTGCGTGGTACAGGGAATAGACTGGATTGGCCAAACAGAGGCTGCAGTTAATGTGTAAATAAGTGAAATCAAGGCCACCGTTGCCGAGAAAGCTGTTTTTAATTAGGTTGGGGCTTTATAGTGAGCTATTTAAGAAAGTAGTATGGAGAGTAAGGGGAGATTTATTGCTGACTGAGTTAATATATAGGCTCTATGACATCCCAGCCTTTACTCTGCTTGCTTCTTAAGACTTAGTAAATTATTTTCATAGGAGGGTAAAAATGGGAATCAATTTGTTTCATTTAGGGCAGAGTTTTGACTATTTTTCATCTTCATGGTGATAAAACACATACATCACAGAGAAATGTTTTTTTATATTCTCTACCTGTGAAACAGAAAAATATACTCTTCCTTTTCCTCCTTATTTTTTGGCGACAACCTGAGCTTGGCATGAATGCATGCGCATGCATGTATGGACTTTTTTTTGGCACATTCAGCAGTTGAGTGTATATTGTCTTGCATTTGAAAAATGGCTGGAAAACCAACTAAAATTATACTGGCTGAATTTGTTCTCTATTGTAAACAGTAGGAAAGATTTAATAGAGATACAGGCAGTGGGTAGTCAGAACTGAATGGAAAAACTTCAAAATGAGAGAGATTAGAAGTGAAATTTTGAAGACTGCAGCTCACACAGGACTGTTAAGGAGGAAGAGAAAAACAAGTGGCGTTTCAATTAAAGTCACAAAATGTAAAAAATAGGCTGTCAAATCAGTTTGACAACTGAGGCTTGTTTGTCCCAGTTTTAGGTTATTTAGCCTCTGAAGCCAGAAGAAAAGCTTAGAAGCTTATGAAAAGTTAGAAAATCTATTATTTTGGAGTTAAACCAGAAATCTTTTACTTAGTAATAACTGCTAAGTTCTGTAACAAGATTCTGTGCTTTCTTTTCCACACAGCTGTTAGGCAGCTGTTCTGTGGAGAGGTCCTGGTAATTACTGGGAAGTTTGTTGTTGCCGCTACTCCATGAGTTGCTGTTGAAATAACCTTTCCCCTTGCAACTGCAGAATAGCATGCATAACGATAAGAACTTCCATATCAGCCAGGTTTTCCTGTTCATCAGCAAAGGAAAGTGTCGTTTTCTCCCACTTGTTTAGGCAAATCCAGACAGATGCTTAAGATGCAGGAAATAGCACAAAACATGCTGAGCAAATGTTTAAATTAAGACATATGCTCTGTTTTTAGTGGCAAAAGTCTGTGCTCTACAGTGCTTAAACATAAAAGCATTTTTCTGTCTTTGAAAGATGCTAATTGCTATGATGCTGCCTCTCTGGCTGTTTTAGTTTATGGGCTGATTTGCAATTACAGAGGGGGCCAGTGATGACCCTGTGGTTATGGTCACTTAACAGTTTCCCTTATAAAAAATTCTTGCATTTTTTAATTTTTTTTTTTTTTTTTTAATGAAAGGAACTTGCAATTCGGGAGAGTGTTACAGTGAGAACCCTCAGCCCCTTCGGGGCAGTGGTCAAGGAGAGGGAAGGCAGAGGGGGAGAGAAAGGTGATGTGTACCTTTGCAGTGAGAAGCTCCCCTCCTGCCTGGCACCACTGCTGGCTCTTTGGGTTGTCCTGTGTGGCTGGAAGTCTGACACAGGCATCAGGCTCCTTCTGAACAATCAGGACTTACTACCCACTAGGAGAGACAAGCTGCGTACTAGGAGAGACAAGCTGCGTCACCATTTTGTATATAGCTTTTGCACCATTTTGTGTGGTGAGATTTGCCGTCCTTTTAGGGGCAAAAAAGAAGTGCTGAGGTCATTCAGCACAAGAAAAAAAACATTGATTAGCAGATAGGTTTCAAAGTGAAGTACTGTTTTTCTGGGATGCCCAGGCTTTACAGCATTTGTGTAAACTTGATCCTTCCCCATTGTGTATGTGCAATGTGGTGCAGGTTTTAGTTACACACTCGCTGATCTCATTACCAGTTTTCCTAGAGGACCTCTTTCAGTGCACAAAATAGTCATTAGGAAAGTAGAATTAAGACTTCAGAGCTGATTGTAAGGCTATTTTAAAAGTATTTGGCTGCTTGTCTCTGTTAAGGAAATAACTTCAAACATAAGGATTCAGGCATGTGAAATAATTGCCATTGTAAGCTCCTTAGGATTCTGATTTTGATTTATGTTACAAATTCTGAAGGGAGTGCTTAGACTGGTCAGTCACATTGAATAGGATAGACTTGGTGCATTAAAACTGGTGAATGAATTTTAACATCAAGGCTATCAGACATGGAGAATTCAGTTTGGTCTTCCTTTTTCAGGAGAGCGGAACAAAGATGATAAAGTGAAACATGGGCTATATAAACTGATAACTTGTGTTAACTAACAGGCAACAAAAGTGTATCTTGAAGCTGAACCTATCTATAGTCAAGAAATGCTGTTCTATGTCAGAAATTGAATGTTCAAGTTAAAAGTTAATCTTTATTTTAAAATGTGAACGTATGAAGTGTTTTTAAGAATACCTATTCGTCTTTCTGTTTATCTGCATTTTTATGGGTTTTGTCTTGGTTCAAGATAGTAGTTTTACAGTTCCAGTGGTACCTAGTGGAAGTTCCACTCCCCCTGCCACAGGGGGAGTGAAACTAGGTGAACTTTACAGTCTCTTCTAACCCAGTCTGTTCTGTGATTCTACTTCAAGTACTACTTCTCTGAGTTTTTCGCCTTGATACTGTTTGTCTTAGTGGTGACACAAACTCTGCAATTCAGCGTAGCAGAAATTGTTTTGGTATAATGTCAAAAGCAGGTGTCTATAATTTTTTTTAAATAATAGCTTTTAAATATAACTGAAATATGTCACAAATAATAAATAGAACTCTAAATAGTGATTTCTTGCCTGTATGGATAGGATTTAGACATAAAAATCATCTTTCTTAGCCCAGGACAGGTGCATAATGCTCTGATATTGAACACTGTGGTGTTATGGCTAAGACAGTTAAATGTGCAAATGTCAGGCAAGTCAAAGTTATAGTCCCCATGGTAAACTTGAATTGGTCTCTTTATGGTTATGTAGTTGTGTGATATGCTGTATTGCCAACTCCAAATGTTAAATCATGCCAGTCACTGGAATATCATGAGATTGGCTGAAAATTAATCATGAGATAAACATAATATGTTTAGAGTTCTTTTTACTTCCATTCTGATTTTAAGCTGCCAAACTGTTCTTGTCTCATGCTTCTTAGATTTTTCTCTGGTGTTCTTCAATAATTGGGGTTTTTTTGTGAGTCAGAAGTAAAACATACCAATATTCAGGATAAAGCCAATGGAGCTGAGTATGAGATACAGCTGAAAATTTTTTGTCATAATTTCCTGCTCTCAGAAAATGTGTGAGTGTACTCTTCTAAGGAGAAGTAATACCAAACTGAAAAGATATACAGTCTTTATGGAACTGCTTGTTAAGTTTTTGTGTCATAAGGTGGCAGAGGTACAGTGGTGACAGTTCTTCCTGTGTTAGAAGGAGAGGAAACAGAGAACATAGTTTTGAGTGGCGATCTTCTAAGTTGGCCTCTTTCTTTTGGTCTATTTAAATAGTTTCTCTGCAGAGTCTTACACAGCCAGTGGTTTTTGACATTTGCTGCATGAGATTCAAATTCTTCAAAGGAGAAAAACTTTTCACTGTTATATTTGGGATGTGGAACATTGGCAATGAGAACGCGTGCTTTTCTTTTTTCTTGTGTTTGCTTAAAAAACCTTGGCAGAACATCTCACAATTGAGCAGAAGTAAAAATTTGTCCCCTTCATGTTATAAAGAATCTGCATAACAGTAGGCCCTGCTACGAGATTTTGTTTGGTACATATTAAGTACTGTGTGCATGTTCTGTATGATTACTAAGAGCATTTAATTTTAAAAAATGCTGCTCTTTCCTCCATCTTAAGTATAGTAAACCTCTTTTATGTTACTCTGTGTCTTTGTGGCTTGGCTATTTGGAGACTTTGCAAATGAGAAACTCTCCTGTGAACCTGTTCTGGCTTACTCCAGAAAGAAGTGATTGCCCTAGGACTGAGTAGCCAGTGATGGAGTAGCACCATAGAGAGGGCATGATGAAGCTGCAGCTGAGACATCACCTGGGTTTCAATTACAGGTGTAGCCCGTGGTGCAGATATATTACAGCAGAAGAGTACTTCGGAGAGCAAACGGTGTCTTTCCCCCTTGTCTTTTCTGACTTTGAACCCTAAATCAACAAATCAAAACAGAGCAAGGCCAATACATGCTTCTCTGCAAACACTTAATAAAATACTGTGGTGCTTATAGGCAGTGATGGCAAATGCTTTTGAAATTTAACACTGACAATTTTAAAACCAAGAACAACAGCAAAAAGGTCTAGCCTCTATCTGTTGTGTCCTCAAGGCAATGGGTTCCCTCAGAACTCAGGGTTGCCCATGGGGTTACAGGCTCAGCTGGGGATGAGGGAGGAGCAGGTAACCTAAAGTCCACTGGGCTGGCACAGTGGTGAGATCCTTGTAGAGGCTGGGAGAATGCTTATGTGATGGTGCACAGACCTCAGAGCTGGCAAAGTCAGGGTTGCAGGGTGTTATTGACAGTTGCTCCATGGCTGAAGCTGTTGTTTACCAGGTTAACTTGACAATATTATTTAAAATTATTCATAAGGCAAACTTGAGTGAGCTTTTAGCTGGGGGTTAAGAAAGAGAAAGCATTTTGATCACATTTTTTCTTTCTCAAGTCTCTTTGCTTCTTGGCAGGAGGGGTGTATCTTAATTTTTGCTCATTCCTTATAGTGAGATAGACAATGGGGCTTCCAGGTTAAAATATTTGGATATCTGGTTAATCTCTCTCAGTAGCTTGTTTGTGCTGGTAAACCAATTTCTCCTATTTATCATGCATTTCAGATGTTCCTTCTAAAAGCCAGTTGGAAAATAGAGCAATCTTTGAGCAACGTTTTTCTCTTGGACAGCCACTTTTCTCCATTTCTACCCTTTTACAGGGGTGAATAAGAAGTTTTCAGCTGTGCCTTGTATCTGAAATCATTCTCGACTACTTTTTGAAAACACAGTGCTGTTTTTCTATTACACTTTCCTGTTAGTAAGTGCAAGGGAGACAAAATAACCGTAGTGCAGCATAGCTAAGGCTTGGGGTAGGGAGCACACTTGTGACTGACAGTGCTTGTCCACACGTTTTCACCTCTCTGCCTTGGGAGATCCTGTGTTGGGTTTGAAGTGGACAAACCACCATCTTGTTACTTGACAAGCAAGAAGCTAACAGCAGCACGGACTCTGTGTGGGCGTTTGAGTCCAGCAGCTGAGCCAAACTGTGTTGTGGTTTTGGAGTGGGATGTGGGTCTCCACTGAATTTTTATGGTGGCTGCAGGAGGCAAGAGTTCAGTACTCATCCTTCATGAAGCACTATGGATCTGCAGAGAAAAATCAGTGTTGCTGTCTGTTCTGTTTCCTGCTCTAGATACCTGTTGATGCTTATCCAGGGGCTTGCTTGCCTCAGATCCAGGGAAGAGGCCATTTTTAATTTAGGGATGTGACAAATTACCAGCTAGGATTTCTCCACCTGCGAGTTTGTGAGCTCTGCAGCCCTTTGCGAAAGTCTTGTAACATTTCTGTGCCTCTGTCTCTCACTGAAATGGTGGTGATACATAAGTGATGGGGCATGATCTAAGATTTAGTTTGTTAACGTCAATTATGAGATGAGAGATTCTAGAGAATCACAGAATATGGAATGAATATGTGTTTGCTGTGGAAGGAAGAGGACTCTTTCCAAACCCATGCTCGCTGTTTAACAAGGTCCAGCAGTGCCTTAATTGCTGTGGGATTTCCTTTGTCCTTATGCCCCAGAGGTTACCAGGAGATATAACATCACAGATACTTAAGTTGTCCTCCTGTCTGCTCTTCTGTTAATAGTATTTGGAGATAGAAGTAGTGGAGTCAGGTCTTGTGATAACATTTAGAGAAGAAAAGAAAAAGATAATAAGGCCAAAGCTGGCCAAAACACTTACACTGGATTTTTCATTTGAGGGAGAAGGCAAAGAAAAAGGAATGTTTGGAGGAAGCTGTTTAATTGGTTTTCTTCTCACATCTCCTACTTCCCTGTAATACTGCCTAGGATCGT
>VZTH01008771.1:0-24926 GCA_013397815.1 Aleadryas rufinucha
TTTTTTTTTTTTTAAACATCTTTCAAATGGCTTATAAACAATTTGAATTCCTCTGCAGAATTCAGATCAGAGAGGAAAGAATGTCAGTTTACTGGGAATTGTTCTCTGACCACCTGAGAAAAATGAGTTTTTCATCCTCTTGAACATCATCTGGAGTTATAATAAAACATGCTCTCAGCTGGATTCCTTCTGTGTGAAAATAGACAGAGCTACATCATTGCACACCTAAAGGAAGGGCACAGAACTAAAAAAGCAATCTAAAATCTGGATTTTTCCTTCTTCTCTGAGGCCACAAGTAATTTTCTGTAATCTCAATGAATATTATTTGAGTCTTGAAAGAAGGTTATACCTCTCCCTTCCCCTTAATGTGAGCAGTCCAAATGAACAGAGCTAGACATCTTTTATACAGTTAAGTCACCTCTCAGGATCATAGTGTGAAAACTGCTAAGCAATACCTATTGAAGAAACTGCAAAAATCCACAAAACTAAAAGGTAATTTGTGAAAATCCACAAGTAAGTTAATAAAACTTCAGCTGAATGTTCATTCCAGTCTGTAGCAGATGAATGAAATGTGGTGCTAGTGGTATTGGAATCCTGTGGTGATAGACACATGAAGAATAGATAAAAGATGGTTGTTAGTTAGCTAATGGTGCAGACAGGCCATCCTGTCTGGGGAGCTGGTCCTGAAAACCCTCAGCCAGGCAGGAGCTTTTGTTGATCTGAGGGTGGCTGTTCACTGGCGGAAGGTTCCAGGCTGGGGCATATGGCAGTCAGATGACAATGGTGCAGCTCCCATGATGTGCTCTGGACTGGTGGGATGGTTAGATGACAAAACTCTGCAACTTCACACAAGTGCGGTGTAATTTGAAGCTGTTCTGCAGGGAAACCGTAGGCAGCAAGTACAATTTCTAAGCGTGATATAAATTCCATCCTGTTTAACTGCCACCAGTTCTACTGCTGCAGATGAGCAAACCAAGTGAAAGAACAAAGCAATGGACAGAATTGGTCCGACTTCATACTGCAATTGAAAAACTCTCCATTAGAAGAGCATTTGCCATAGCCCTGAAAGCACAGAACTCAGGTCTTTCCTGTCATCTGTTGCCATATTGCTGTGCCCTAAGTGGGCAGCTGGTCCATTTGCTTCCTTCCCTTTCTCCTACTGAGCAAAATAGTGATTTGGTCACTGTCTTCTGGATTTCCCTTACCTCTTCTCTGTCTCTTTTTTTCCCCCCCCCTTTCATTTCTTTAACTGAAATTCACTGATGCACATATCTCCTACATGATTTTTTTCTATGAGACAAATGCGGGAATCTCTACTTTAGCTCCTTCCAATGTTTTTCCAGTCCTCACGTACTCCCTCTGTTCCTTGATTCCAAGTTATGATGCACTTAAATAATTTGCCCTCTGTTTTTGTTTATTTGGCTAATTGCTCTTCACATCTCCTTCAGCCCTTCTGAATTACCACTCCACACATTGCTTGTCATAGTTCACACTCCTTTTGTTCGACTTTGCTTTATCCAAGGCTAGTTACTGAGTGTTGGCAGAATTGTTACAGCATCTCACAAACAGCTGTTTTTTGCTGTGACAATAGGCTGATGTATGCTCCAGAGTGAACACACAGCCTGCATATTAAATACTTAAAGTGTCGTGACAAGCACAACTAAGTTTTTAAATACTTAAAAAAAAAATTAAGATGGAGATTCAAAATAGGAAATAATTGAAAAGAAACATTCCCAAACTGAGGAGCAGGCATGCTTGAGATGAGACACGCAGAATCAGCTGTCAGGCAAATCTCAAATAAGATCCCTTGCAGTATAAGACTGTGAGAGAAAAACGCCGTGGGCCCCATGATGTCCTGTGCATAGGCAATGCAGCGTGTGGATGCCTGCAGTTTCTGCTGGGTTGTATCTGAGTAAAGGGATCACAGAGCAAATGCAGCTCTACTTACCCAGCAAGACAGGATGTCCCTATTTTACAGAATTGATTTATTTCTTCAAATAAACTTTTATCATACAACTACGTCACGATCACACTGAGAGGATATTTTAATGACTGCTTTGGTTTAAAGCTGTGTGGAGTACGCTGCTGCTTTCATCCTTCTCTCTCCTCTCTGTATCTTTCTTCCACCTTTCCATTACTTTTCCCCATTAATGTTCGATGCACGCTCTAAGGTACGTCTGTCGCTGGGTATTACTTTCACCAGCCTTTCCTTGCAGTAGTGTGTCTATAAATGGCAGACAGCATCATTCCTAATTACATGTTGCCCCCAGATGCTCCAAGGGTGATGCTGATGGATTGCTGTGTGGGTGGTGTTGAAGGGGCTGGGGGAGGGGAGCTGGGATGCAGCTCCTCTAAGTGGTAGCAGAGGTCTCTCTTCGGGCTGGGCTCATCAGTCCTCCCTCGGTAAACTGAGCTCAAGAATCTCCGAAATCATGGAACTGGGCGTTGGAAAAGGGGACGCAATGCAGCGGAAGGCTTCAGAGTACAGCCCAGACAACGGGGGAAGCGGGAGGAGCTGGGAGAGACAGAGATTTCATCCATTACCTATCCGTGCAGGAGGCACACGGCACGGAGGGCTAACAGAGTTCACATGCTGCTACATCTTGCTGCCCTGATCTCGCTTTCCCAGCCCCGGTTCCGCGCCGGGCGCGGGGCTCAGCGCGCAGCCGGAGCGCGGCTGCTCCACCGCCGCGGGGGCTCGGCTCCTTTCCTTAGAGGTGTTTCGGACAGGGACCTGCTGCGTGGGGGTCAGAGATCCCTGGCGTGGTAGGAGGCAGACTGGGCTTTGGAATTGAATCAGGCCGAGTTTGGCTGCCAAAAGTGTGGCTACGGAACTGGTTGAGCCACTGGCTCCTACCAGCTCCGCGGGCGGGCTGTGGAGGAACAGGCAGAGCCCCGGCAGCCTCTGCCCACGAAGAGCCCCTCCCTTCCCCGGCCCAGGGACGGGCATTCCTGCACCGGCAGGCTGAAGAGGAAAAATGGGATGGTGAGTGATCCTGGACCTTAAAAGAATGCTCGCCAGACCCCAGAGAAATTCAAAGAAGGGTGAAGAGCTGAAAGCGGAATCTCCAGTCAAGTGTTTGTCAGTTTTGAACAGACCCTTACTCTGCAATGTCTGATAATGGGGAAGGAGGAAGTGAGAGAATGCACGTGTGCGAAAGCGCATCTGCAGGATCTGATTCCTTCTCTCTTTAACTGTTCTGTGGTCCTTGAAGGGTTTTATATTTAGTGTGCCTGGCAGGTCAGCCTGCCAGCTGGGCAGCTACTAGGAGGACGTGGATGGAATAGGCAGTACTTTGGGAACAGAAGCAATTGGACTCCAGGGGTTTTTACATCTCAGGCTTAGTGCCAGGCTGGGAATTTGCTCCATCACAGTGTATACTGAAACTGGGAAGTGTCTTGGGATGGTGTGCAGGAGCACATTTAAGAGTGTAAGGCATCAACTGCTGCATCAGACCAGTGGTCCATCCAGCCCCAAGTCTGACAGTGCTGCCTACAGAGAGCAGGTGAGCCTGTCCTCTCTGCACTCCCCCAGCATCCCCAGTGGTTGGGTTTGGATGTTAGAGCTCGTCACTGCCTAACCCTTCTAGTGTCTGCTTATAGAGCCATTGCCAACTCACTCAATTTTATGAAGTCCTTCTAGAGCTACTTGCCTGGAAGATCTTTGTGATGTACAAAAGTAAGGACTTCACTGTACACTCCCCTGTTTGGGTATTCACTGAAAATGTTGAGTAAAACCAGTCTCGCCATCAATCCCACAATGTGGAGATCTTGCTGATGCCTGTTTTCTACCTTGAAAAGTGCCTGTTAGGCCTTATCTTTTGCTTCATATCCTGCCTCCAATTTTCTATCTGTACTGTCTTCCCATCATGCTGTGAGTTAGTTTCTCTGATAAGCTTTGGTGCAGAACCTAACCAAAAGTTTTTTCAAAATTGAACAGTTCTGTGTCTGCTGCACCCACTCTCTTGTCTTTTCTGGTGCACTCTGAGGGCTGTGGTGGGTTGGTGAGGCGAGGTTTCTCTCTGCAGAAGCCACAATGCCTTGTTCCCAACAGACCACGTTTATCCTTGTCTACTTTAATTTTTTAGACCCTACTGCCATTAGTAAGGATGGATGGCAAACTTCCTGGTCTGCAATTCCCAGAACCCCTTCTGAAGTCCTTTTTGTGGCTGTGAGTTGCAGTGGCAGGTTGCCAGCCCACTGACAGCCTGGGCTACCCTCCTCATCCCATGCAGCCTGAGACTGAGGGGTGTGGATGAATGGTAGTCAGGGACAAAGTGGAGCTTTACTCAGGAGTGGAAACCACCATCCAGAGAAGTGTCAGCAACGCATTTATTTTAACTTCAAAAAACATTTGCTCAACTTCTGAAGGGAGTATTTAGGTGCCAGTTATTTTTCCCTCTGTTCCCTCCGGAGGGACAAGGCATTTTACATGGCTCCTCATACAATGGTCAGCAAAATTCAGAGATGTGTGGAGATTAGGTGGTAATACAACTTCTGTCATGAGTCTCATACCTCCTATTGATATATAATTGGTACTTGGTGGGATATTCCCTACAGTGTGACGGAAATATCTACATTGGCAATGTATTGGAGTGAAGGGGGAAGGGAGAGATTATACTCTCAGATCATATAGATCAGGATTTAACAGAAGGCATGAGCACAAAACTGAGTAACATAGTTAATACAGACCCTTTGGGCTACAGAAACACTACAATGAAAAGTTTTTGGCTCAGCTGTTAAAGCAGGTGTCTTACATGACACCTGATGAGGGACAAATGCTGCTATGAAGCCTCTGAGAGGATCCAGCTTGTGAAAGAGACTGTAAGGCAGCAAGGAATTTTCTTGTGCCTGCTCACAGGCAGTGCAGTTTTGCAGGTAATGCTTTTTACTGATCATCACCAAAACAGGAAAAAATGAAAATACAAACGCAAAAAAGAAATAGCAAACAGTAAATAAAAACACAGAAGGCAGCAGTAAAATGTCAATTTTTTGTTGTCCTTGACGCAACTGCCAAGGAGCTTGGTTCTGGGAAGAGAAAGTGCCACAGCAGGATGGGAATGCTTGCATTGGATGGGTTGTCATATCTGTCATCATTATAAACATGGACAGATGATGATGATCTCTCCATTCTGTTTCTAGTTTTTCTTAGTCTCCAGAGATGCTCATCCAGCTGTTTTCACCAGAAAATTTATTCAGCTAATTTGTCCACTTTCCTTTCTTGTTTTCTTACAGTGCTTCTTTCCTCCATCAAGCTGGTAACATCTTCTCTGTGCTCACTGGTGCTTTAAGCCCTTCCTATTCCTGGAGATGCTGGCTACTTTCCAGTGCCTGGAGGTGTGTTAGTCTTCCTCCTTCACTGCTTTTTCTGCACAACGTGGCATCCCATGCTGCTTGAGGAGGGGGCAAGGTGGGGGAAGAGATATGGGCAGTGACTGGGGCTCTTTAAGTGGGTCACTTCTCATAGATACAGGCTCCTTCCTCTCCTCTTACACATTCATCCCTCAGGTACTGACCCCACGTTTATTATTTAGCCTGCAGCAGCAGTGTGTCTAAACCCAGGCAGCTGACAGCACAGCTTGAGAGTTCAACTACTGCTGTAAGATCTGGAAGACAAGCAGGTTTCACAAGGCTGCAGCTTGAGGGAAAGTATTTCTAGAAGCCAGTTCCTCTCCAGAGTTTTCAGAGAAGATGTGTATGATCACTGATATTTTCCAGTCTTGGTTTTTGGTAACTAGTTGAAGAAAGGTACTATAAGTACCTTTCTTCTTTTTTTTTTTTTTTTTTTTTTTCCCCCAAATGATAACTAGGATATAACAATCCTTCCTAGTTATATAGCTCTCCTCACCCAGAAATTGTCACAGCCTGTGTCTGAGGAGGACCACTTCGAACGAGATTTATGCGCATTTGGTATAATTTGAAACAGACTGAAACTTAATGTCAGGGCATTTCATGACATGCAGAGCCTTGAAATTATGATGGAAGTCATCTGGGGACCTGCATTGGCAGTGTACAGCCCTTCTCACTGGAGCTGTTCCTACCTGCTTACCACAGCCTGCAAAACAAACAGCCACCCATGCAATCGCAGTGCAGGGAAAATGCCGCGCTGATGGACGATGTCCAGGTGTGACCTTTCACCTGTTACGGTAGCCAAAAATCTTCGTGGGAAGAGTGCGTGATGGAAAATTATGGGATAATAAAATAAAAAAAGATCAGTCAGGTGTAGAATTCAGTTGTTAAATAAAAGTATTAACTATTTTTGAAATACCCAACCATCTGACAGGCCAGGCCACACCTGAAAGGGCCACTGGTAAAGCCCCGGTTGGCTGAAGCAATTCAGTCCAAAGGGCAGCTGGCTGCTGGCAGGGGCAGAGCATATCTTCAGTGAGCTGCTACAATGGATGCAAGAAACTGAACACACAGTCTATTATCAAATGCATGGTGGAAACTTGACATTTCAGCAATGTAATGTGCTTGTTTTTCCAGCAGAATGAGACTAATATGCTCCTTTTCTGTGCTCGATGCAGTGTCATTCACATCTGAGCAAAATAAATGGGGAAGAAGACAATTTTGGTATCTATTCTAGGCATTGCTAATTTTAGTGCCACTAAGGAGAGGGATTTTTTCCCCCTCTTTTTTCCTTTTTTTAAAAAAGAAAATATAACAAAGCACATGAATCTTAGAATAAAAATAATTTTGAAGGGCAACATCTCTGCTGGTTCTTTGATACTGGCACCTTGATAGCTGCAGTACATCCCTTATGTTGTCTGTAATGAAAACCAGCCATCAAACTCTGACACAGTGGAGTTATGAAATCTTACCAGCTTCTCTGAACCCCCAAAGCAAACCAGTGTTTGTGTAGCTGAAATAAATTGAGAATCACCATGAATGAAACCTTCTTAATTCAGTGCCATCAATACAAAAGATTACATCTCTAGTCTGTGTGCAAGAGGTTTTGAATCCCAATTTTTTGAATCAGTCACCTGTCTCCCTTTTGCAGCTCCTCCTTCTACCATTGTGGTAGTTCATAGAAAAACAGATCTGCGTAGAGAAAGAAAATGGTGAAGAAAGGCTTGTGCTTGGCCTAGCTTCTTTGAAATGCATGCAGACATAGTTATTTCCCCTATGATATAGCTCCTATTATGTGCTTTGCATCTTTAAATGTGTGAAGCATCATGCCTGCCTGGCAGGACCCTGAGATTCAAGACGGAAGAGAGACAGGCTTTGTTTTCTCTCTCATGGAGATTTTGCTTTTGGTCTTTCTTTACCATTATGTTGGCTTGTTGAGAGAGTTAGTAAAAAACCCTATCCTGGGTTTTTGTTTTCCCAGTTTCCTTACATTTTCTGTGCACAAAGACCAAAACGCACATTTTCCCCCTGCACAGGGAAATGCTGGGAAAAGAAAATGTACAAAACCTCAGTGCAACAAGCAGCGTCTCCTCTGCTGCAGAGCCTTCTTGCAGCAGACAGGCAGGCTGCACGCTCTCATTGTGGACTGCAAAACAAAGAAAAGAAACTCACAGGCACACATTCTGGAGTGCCTAAGGACTACTTCTGTTCCTGCCAACCTGTTCCCAGCCAGGACAATAAAGAAGACATGCTGCTGCTGGAGGCCCCATACACGCCACTGCATTTTGCAGTTTCAGATCCTTTCATTTTTCTACCTGGTTCATCGATATGCTAGAGTACAAGAAAGTAAGAATACTATGAAGGTAAATCTTCACCTGTGGTAGATTACTAGTTAAACTGGTTAAGCACTGCTCTGATTTTGTAAGTTGTTCTGCATGAGCAAGCTAAGGGGCTGCAGCCAGCAGGGAGTGAGGCTTGGCAGCATCCGGTGGGGGTGGCTTTCCTGCAGGGTGACAAGTTTGAGCCCTGGGTTTTTCAAGAATAAGTTTCCTTCTCCCCACTCTTCTATGGGCTTCAGAAGCTGCATGGTGACTGTTTTCTGAGAGGAGGTGAGTCTTAAGCAAGCCAAAATGAGTGAAGCCACATTAGCGTTAGGGTTTGTTTGTATGGTCAGAGGCTTAACCATGCTGTCGGTCCTGAAGAGTTCATGAAGAAGTTATGGCAATTTGTGGGGAGGCCTCCAGGCTTTCGCATGAGGTGTGGACTGACTGTGGTTGGAGCTGCATTCTTTTTTCCCCCTGTATAAGTGACCTCCTTGGAAAATAAACCCCAGGACTTATGTCAGAGGAGTATTCTGCATGCATTGAATAGTGACAGAGCTGCAGTGTGTGTAGCTGTGTGTACATGGAATAGCAGTGCTCATACCAACATCCTCCCTCAAGAATCCTGTTGCAGGAGGACAGTTATAAATAATTCTTTGGCCACTATAATTGTTCTGCCAGTACAGGCTGCCAGAGAAATACATTGACTCAGCACATGCCTGAACAAGGTCCTCTCCCAGGCAGCACCTCCCACCGTACAAACGTCCCTGCAAAGTCGTGTAGGTGCCTGGTGGGGCAGCGAGCCCCATCTGGCTGCTGCTGCAAGCTGCCATAAGCCAGTGCTGAATCAAATTAATGTTTGTAAAACATACTGAAGACAAAAAAAGCACTGCTTAATCGCTAGTTAATATTATTTTAGTGCCCCCAGTTACAGTTCTGTTGCTGCAAGAACTGCAGGTGCCTTTCCCTGCAGTGGTACTCTGGGTGTTCCCGTGGAGAAATGGACGTTGTTCTGCCACTCTCACAGAGCCACACTGGTCTTTACTGAGCCAAGCAAGATGGCCTGGCCTGTTCACTGACACGAGGAACAAAACTGTCCCTCGTGCTAGCGTTCTTAACATCTACTTATGCAATGGTTTTTATGCCTATTCTGGCTGCCACAGTCTCACCAAAGAAAACTCCCTGGCCCTGTACCAGGTAGGAGGCTACAGTCGAATTTTTTTGCTGTTGTTCCTGAAACAATGTGAATTCATTTTGATAATTACATGGGAGACTCTTTTTGTTATTTTAAAAATTGCTTTCAAAATAGTAATTAGGAAGTTGTCATTGCTCTTTTTTTCAAAGCAGGTTCTTCATGGAGTAAAAAACCTAAAGATGTGATTTTCTTTTTATCACTTGGAGTACCAAAATGGCTATAAATTAATCTAAATGTAATTTTCTTGGGAAAATAATTCGTCTGTCATACAGGCCCTTTTTGCTATATATTTCAGGGCCTGTTTACTGGTGTAATTTGAAATTATTCGGAAAAAAATCCCTGCCTTTTTTGTTCATGCAAATACCAATTCTGTATTTTTTATTCTGCTAATCCTGTCTCTGAGACTGCTTTTTTATTAATGTCTACAAGTAATTGCAAAAGACTTCCTATCTTCAGAATATCACTCTAACTTTCCAAGAACCTGTTTGAACGTACATAGCGTGTTCCCTTAACTGCATGGCTCCATTTAAACCAGTACAATTACTTGGAGGTACATAGGTCTGCTAGTGCATTATTCTTACATTGCTATATCTCTTTCCTGAAATGGTGATGCATCATACCTTTATGTGAGTAAAATTGCATGTACAGTAAATGTTTTACCAGTATAACTACTTCAGTAAAATAAAATTATACCCTGTCTAATTATAATGAGAAAAACCCAGAGTGTTGACCAAGACTCACCTGTTAATTCTTTATTACAGTACATTTCCAGCTGTAACAGAATTTAAATATCGTATTTTCTCTTGTGGGTTATTTTAATTTTTTTTCCACAATGTCAAGGATTTATTATTTCTAAATGCAATTACAACATCAGTTACAATGGGAACGTTTTTATCTTTGCCCTGTATCCCATAGAGACAAACCTTGAGAAGTCAAACAGTAAGCTTTCAAAAATGAGCTTATCTGTGAGGTTAAACAAGGTGTGGCAACCCTGACATGGGGCTCCTGCATCAAGAAAATGTAATTTTTCCAGCTCCTTGTAGTGATCTTCATTCTGTAATGTGAAAATAGTTTTATAGGTGTGTATTTATAGTGCTGTCATATATTGTGTTTTCAATGGAGATGTTATATTTAGAAGTTTCTCAAAATATGGAGCATGTGTTAAGTTTCTTTTGCGTAATCCATCAAGACTAATTTGATTCGAGACCGGTGCCTTTTTTTCCCCCATCTGTTTGGAAAAGTGCAGTTGTAGAGACATCAGTCATGTAACACTTTCTGTAAAACAGCTTTACTGACAGTTGGGAGTTGTCAGTAACCATGTGGATTTCAAGCTCTCAGTCTGGCTACGATGAGAAAAACCCTCTGACACATAATTTCCACAGAGCCACAGAATTTAAGGCTGGAAAGACCCAGAGTGCTCATCTAGCTGACCTCCTGCCTAGCCAACATAGAGGTAAGTCATGTTTCAAGCCTAATAGCTGCAGAAAACACCAGCTTTTGGGACAAACATACACTCAATTTAATAGTATTTGCTCACCAATAGTTAACTACTGTTATTTATTTCATATATATGTTGTGTACATAACTGTGGCTTTTTTCCTATTTCAACTGATCTAGCTTCAACTTCCAGCCTTTGGGAAAGCTTTAAGAGATGCTGAGTCTGTGTTCCTTGTCTAAATATGTAGAGACCAAACTTCGTGTTGGGTGAGGGTAGAACAGACAGATGCCTCAGGAAAGCAAATTCCTGGAAGCAGGAAAAGAGTTTTGCAGAGGTAAAACAATGTCCCTGCTGCCCGTGCCTGCAGTCCACTGACTTTGGTACCCAGTGCTGGGGCAGAGGCAGGAGCAGGGGCTTGCAGGGCTTGGCACAGGCTTGGTGGGCTGGACAAGGGCTTGCAGAGCTCTGCCTTTGTGTAGCAGATGGAGGAAAATACATCAAAGTGCCCATAAAAGCTCTTTCCTTTTCAACTAAGAAGCGGCAAAACTCAGTTTTGCCCCTGTGTTGTTGAGAAATGTGGGATTGTCTCTTCAGACCAGTGAGCAACCTCCACTGTGTTCACCTTTGGGAAGATACCATCCTGAAATGTTTCCATCTCTCACTGTAAGGCGTTTTGTCCCCTCTGGGACTCGCTCCTGTTCATTTGTGTCCCACTCAGGAGGTGGCCAGCAGAACAGCCCATGAAGGTCGGTGTCAGAGGTGACATAACTTACTGCAGCATACTTGGCCTGTATTCAAGTCTTTTCTCTCACCTCTGCACCTCAGCAAGGGCTCTCTTCTGCTGTGAGCCTTTCATCCTTCTATGTGTCTGAGCTTGCTTTTGGCTGCATTGGAAAGCTTATGGTTCCAGTGTGCCCATGCAAATGATCAAGTTGACTCTTTGGGTTACAGTCTTTCCTCCTTGTTGCGTACTGTTGCCCTGATCTTGGAGTTTTTTAAAACATTACTCAGGAATCACTGTATCATGTATTTTGTGCTGTGCAAAAATATGAAATGGTGCATATTCAGCTACCTTCTTGCAAGTTGGAAATGAATCCACTTAATCTTATTTATAATCATATTTTCTACCATCTCTTACCTTTATCATTTTATTTAGTTACTTCTAGAATCAAGGAGCTCATCTAGGTCAACATCCTGTTTGAAATGGGGCTGCAACCAACAGTGGATGAGGTCAGCTACACTACAGCTAAATCTTGAAACACCTTCAGGAGAAGTTCCACAGCCTCTCTGGGCAACCTGTTTCAGGGTTGCCCTGCCCTCCCAGTGAACATGTCCTGTCCATCATGTGTCCACTCTTACAGCCTTCAGCACTAAGAAGACAAGTTTGACTCTTTTCTATATAGCCACCCTGTTCCAGCAGCCCTTAGCCTTCCCTTGATCAGATTAAACAGGCTCAGCTCCTTCAGCCCTCTCGTGTTGCTCCAGGCCTCTGATGATCTCAGCAGCATTTCACTGGACCCTTTCCAAATTGACACATTTGGCCTTACACCCTCTGTAATCCCCAACTCCTTTTAACCTGGATGGGTTCCTCAGCGAGGTGCTTCCCAGCCTGGAACAGATCATGTTTCCTTGTTGAACATCATGAAGTGTCTGTTGGCCCAGATCTCAAGTATATAAAGGAGCCTCTGCATTGAAGCTTTGCTGTTTGTCAGTGCAGACAGCTTAAGTCATCAACAAATCTCACTGTGTCACCATCAAGGTATCTGATGAAGATACTGAGCAGTGTGGATTTTGGTAATGACCCTTTGGGTGCACTTCTGCTTGCTGGTGACCTGTCAGGCATGACCAGAGAGTTTTCAGTCCCTCTTTCAACCTGTTTTTTCTAGACCACACCCTCTAAGCTTCCAAATGGCATTATGTAGGATGGTGTCAAAACCTTATAGGGTACATTGCACCCAGCACTTTCATCTTCCCACATTCAGTAATTTCATCTTAGAAATCAGGCTGGTCAGTCAAATTCGATTTGCCATCAGTAAGTCCATACTACTGGTTCCCAAATACCTTTTTGTCCTTTATGGCCTTAGAAGTGGACCCCAAGAGGGGCACACTCCCCGATCTTCTAGTGACCGAGATGATGGTGATCAGCAGATAGTTCCCCAGTTTCCTTTCTTGCCTTTCTAAAGATGGATGAGGTGTTAGACTTTTTCCAGACACTGGGGACTTCCCCAGTCTAGACAGCTGTCACAGACAGCAGTGTTCCAATCCCACTGGCCAGTTCTTTCAGGAAATGGGTACTGTCCCTCATGTCCATTTCTTGTATGATCCCATTTTGCATCTGGCTTCATTAAGAAGATGCTTCTGTAGCCAATTAAGTATTCTGCTGAAATTCCATCTTCCTGCACAACAGGATAATTTTTTGCTGAGCTACTCAGTAAGTTGTCTTTAAAGATCATTCAGAACTTCTGGGCATATTTCCACT
This sequence comes from Aleadryas rufinucha, assembly GCA_013397815.1. Classification (NCBI taxonomy): domain Eukaryota; kingdom Metazoa; phylum Chordata; class Aves; order Passeriformes; genus Aleadryas; species Aleadryas rufinucha. The sequence continues at coordinate 12,783 of VZTH01008771.1, forward strand.
CTATGGTTGCATCTCAAGAGATTTTATTTATAAATTCAGTCAGTAAACTGAAGTTTCTTCCTCTGAAATCCAGAGTAATTATTCTGTAGCTTACCTTCCCAGCCTTGTTCTGGATCCTGAATTTAATAATGGTGACAGAAGATAAATCCAGGCTGATACTGTGACCACATTCACCACTGGAAGTCAAGCTGAGGGTAATCCCCAGCTGTACCCTCCAGCATTCACATGATGGAATTATCACTTGTGCAGTATAAGGAGCTCCTGGATTGCCTGGTCATTGCTGTGTTACCCTTCCAGCAGATGCCTGGATGTTTGAAATGCTCTATAAGAATCAGGGCCGAATAGAAGGATGCTTCTGCCAGTTTTCTGTAGGAAGCTGTGTTCACAGGCTCCTCCTGGGTGGACATGCTGTGGGAGGCAGCCCTGTTTCCAGCAGGTCTGTCCTCTCTGCTTCTCACCCAGAGATTCCCTCTGGTCTCAGCTTTCCTGCTGGAGCTTGGTACAGTCAGGGAACTCCTTAACACAGAGCACAGCTCATATTGTTCGTGTTTGATTCACTGTGATTCACATCTTCTTGATTAATTTTGAATCTCTTGATTCATATCATTCTTGTTTCCTAATCAAGATGTCACTGATCTCTAACCTTACAGTCAAATGCAGTCAAAGATAAGACATCTAATTCCTTTTCTTATTATCTGGGCTTGGTATAGAACTATAATAATAACAATAATTACATATATTTCTTTATCCCTAAGCTCTTTGAACCTGACCTGCACAGAATGTAGTGTTCTCCAAGTCAAGCCGCCTGCACATGATGACATCAGATGAAGTTCTGTTTGCCATAGAGAGCTGCATTTGCACCCTAGAATACTACAGCTGTGAAGGCGAAAGGTATTAGAGGGGCATGTGAGCAAATCTTTGTGCTAATGAAAGTACTGCACCAATATTAACATCAGGCTGAACAAGCAGAATTTTTTTCTTTTTTAGTTAATCCCCCAAAGCCCCAAACAATCATGCAAAGAACAGACTCTTTTGAATGAAAGTCACACATTAACTTTATGTTTTATATTTTGCTCACACATGAGTTGAGGGGGTTTTTTTTCTTCTTTTCCCATCCATTCATTTGACCAGATTTTTGTGTAAAAGAACTGAAGTAAAGTTGGTGGGAGTTTTTTAATTTTTGGTTTTCATGGGGGTTTTTTTGGTGTGGGGTTTTTTTGGTGTGGGGTTTTTTTGGTTCAGGTTTCTTTCGTTGTTGTTTTGTTTTGTTTTGTTTTTTGAGGTGTTTTTTTTTTTTGTAATCAGAAAGCTTGATGCAGATCTTGGGCTGTTCCTGTAGCCAGAAGGTGCAGCAGCCTGGCTGCACGGTGACTCATGGCCCTGTGCCACATTGCAAATAATGCTCTTATTAATCTCTCCAGGCTTTGTTCTGGCCCCCCTCCTAGTGGTGTCTGATTTCATGGTGTGGCATAGCCAAAGGTCAGATAAACTACATGATGGCCAGAGCTGCTACTGCAGAAGGAAATCGGAAATGCCTCTCCCAGCAGTTTCAGCAATGAGAATGGAGAGAAAAAGAATTTTTTTTACTACTAACTTGCCTGATGCATCATCTTGTGTTGCTGTTTCAGTAGAGGAAAGCTGTGGTATAGCAGTAACCCAGGGAAGCAGCCAAGCCCAGCTGTGTCGCAAATGCTTCTGGATCTGCCTGGCTCAGTACATTTTTCAGCAAATATGTTCTTTCTTTAGGTGTTTGATCATTTGCAACAAATGACACTCCCAAGCTAGAAGAGATACTGAGCTTTGTCCTTAACTGAGCTGTTGTCATTGACTGATTCATTAATTACCCACTTTTCCCCAGATTAGATTCAACATACTGTTCACAAAGAGATAACCAGTCACAAATTAGTCAAGCTGAAGTTTGATGTGCTTGGCTACAGGGCCATTTTTTTGTTACCAGTTTCAGATGAGTGATTACTCATGTGAAACTAGCAAGTGCTTCTTGCAAGTTGTTTATTTTCCTCCATGGCTATCCAAAGTGTTTTTATTCAAATGAAATGGAGCCCATACGCACCGGGCTGGGCCCTTTGTGAGCAGCTAGCACAGCCAGATCAAACACGTATGCTTACTGTAAACTGGTGCATGGTTTTCCTTGCTCTCCTTTGAACCAAGCTGTCTGTGGTTTCTGGTGGCTGCTGTCTCTGTGCTATAGGCTCTGGCTAATGCTGACTCATAGAGGACTTATCTGGAAAAAGAGAGGGGAGAACAAGACAGCATCACTTCCTGCACACACAGTCCTGGCCATTTCTATCACAGGTTGAGACCTTGCCGAAGCTCTTTCCGAGAGAAGCTTCTTGGATCCCATTTAAATGATTTGGGGGTAACAGAACCTGCTGTTTGCTAGACAGACGCAGGAGACCAATAAGATTGTTCTTCTAAAACTCCATAATTTCATGGACAGGCATTGCAATACAAGCCTCCTATTATGACTTTCAAAATCACATTTGGGCAAGCCCACAGTGTATAGGGCTCTGTTTTTCTGTCACACAAGAGACAGCAGCCCTGCTCTCCATTGCTGTGCTTGGGCTTTCCCATGCAGCAGGGCTCCCACCACCCCGTGTAAGCACAGGGCTCTGTTGGCTGGAGCCAGCAGTCATATGTTCCCATCTGGAGCAAATGCCAGTGATTGCATAAAGCACAGAAAAGGGGAGAGACAGATCCAAGTGGTCTGTGTTACACCTGGCCTCCATGACCGTCAGGGCCAGGTGGGGCTTTGCACTGAGCAGAGCTGGGGCTCATCAGTCTGTCGGCTGCTTCCAAAGGAACGGCCCCCAGCTCATCCCCTGTGTTCCAGCTGCCAACAGCTGTGCCGGGGCCGAGGCCCTGTGGGAACCTTACCCCAAAACTTGCCCTGTTTCTGCACCTCAGCTCACTTGCTGCACCATGGACCATGGCAGAGACTGAGGAGGTGACAGCCAGGGCCTGCCCTCCTGCCTCAGCCTCCAATGTCCCCTTTGTCACTGCCAGCCCCTGCCTGGTCTCAGATTAACCTGATGGCTGACTGGTGGCAAATTGTGCGGGAGCCCTGCCCTCTTTGGCTCGCATAGCCAGGGAGGTTTGTTTTGCGGAGCGTGGTTATTACTGCTCTGCTTTTGTTCTTTGTCATCAGTCCTGCCTTATTTTTATGTGCATTAACTGTTAATAACAATGTGAAGCGTTAAGCTTTGGCAACCAGCTGAGCTCTGCACAAATCTGAGGACAACACGGCCGCTGGCACAAGGCTGCTCGCTGCCGCGGCGGGCGGCCGGACACGCGGAGCGCTCGGTTTGGCGACCGACAGGACCGGACGCTTCCTGACATCCTGACAAGGCAGCAGGGGAGGCGGGGAGGGCAGCCCAGCACATGGCGGCACAGGGCTCAGCACTGGCCTGGCTCCTCTTCAGCCCGAGCTTCTCCCAGCAATGCCCCTTGGGCTCCTTCCCACTCTCCCGGGCTCCTCGTCATCCCTCAGGAAGGCGGCGGGAGGAGGGAGGAGCAGAGGAATGGGAGCTGGCTTTACTCACAGATGCTGCTGCTGCAGAGGGAGGCACCACCACGGGAATGTAGACGAACAGGCAGAGGTGATTAATAGTGATACATATTATTTTAATTGAGTCATGTTTGGCCTCTTGCTTTGCCAGTACTCATTTTTTTTACTATTGTTGTGGTGTGAATTTGGAATTAATTTAAAGTATAATAAGAATCCCTCAGCTGGCAAATGCAGGCAAGACTGAAAATTAAAATGCTATGTAAATCTCACAAGATTAGGGCATAAACTGCAGCAGGCAGTGGAATGGCTGAAGCTTCAAGAAGCCGGAAAAGCCTCTCTCCACATTATTCCTGATAATACAAAATCAATTTACATTGAATGAATTTTTTCCAAATAACCATCCACCACATTCTATTTGATATTACTAATGAATGCAGAAATTGGATCTTAATACATTTCAGGGAAATATTCTGCGGAGGTTTTATTAGTTCTAAAAATGCTTGGTGGCATCGCAGTACTTTGTCATTAAAATTGCCAGGTTTTAGATAGATGATATAGATATTGTGGAATTGTAATGAGAATGCTGCGGCTCTGGCAGTGGCAGCATTTTGTTTTGAAATCCCAGGTCCTTTCCGAGGGTTTTTGAAGCAGCGTGTATGAGATGCTGCCACCCCCTGCTTTCAGCTCTGCCATAGCTGAGAGCACGGCAGCAGAAAGGCAGGGTGGGGATGGTGCACGGGGACAAGGGAGGTGTCAGCCAGACCCACGGACAGCACTGAGCTCATATACACGGCTCTGCCTCGGAGCTGCCTTGTCCTTCGCTGACGCCCCTGAAGAAAAGGCAACAACAATTAAATGAGTTTCTCCCAGCCGGGATGCAGCGGAGGCTCAGGGCTGCAAGGTCCCACCGCTCACCTCGTGCTTTGGGGGGCTGCAGGGACAGCAGGAGCTGGTTGAGGCTGCTTCTCCCAGGAATCCCAGCAAACCCCATCCAAAGAAAGGCATCTAGCATGTGGAGGGCGGGAAACCCCAAAGAGCCTGACAAGGAGGTAAGACCTCCAGCGCCGCAGCATACCTTGGGCTCACCATTCCTCTCACCACCCGGATGGCTGCTGAGGTTGCCAGGAGCTGGCAGTGCGGCTGGATGGCACAGAGCCTGGGGAAATCTCTGCCGAGCGCTCTGCGCGTAGGGCATCCGCTTCGATCTGCCTCCGGTTAGGAGGAGGTGGAAGTCCCCTGCCTTGGCTGTTGCTTGGAGCTCCATCTGCAGCACTGATGAGGAAAGTATCATTCCTCCTGCGCGGAAGCCATTAATTCCCAGCTGCGGGAGAGTGATCCGGCATCGGGCAGAATCCAACCCGCTGCCTGGAGGAAGGTGCTGCGGAGAGTGGGCCTGGAGCTCCCGGCAGGTCTGTGTCACCACACGCTGTTTCTGACCTGCCCAGAAGTGCTGCTTATCTCCGCAGATTAAGGACAGCCCGAGCGCGGGGCTCCCCTGCAGCCTCTCCGCGGGGCTGGGGCGACCAGGCAGCCCCTCCCCTCCCCTGGCTCAGCTTCCTCACCTCGGGAATCAGGATAATAATATCTGCCCGTGGGAGCTTCATCACTTACAGCCAGTGGCTAAAGTTGTCAAACCAAGTGAGAGGAAAGGGCCATGCATTGTTAGGTTTCCCACCAAGATTATTCCACCNACACCGGGAAAAGAAAAGGAACCCCATGGGATCTAGATAAGACTCCGTTTGTGTGAGGCTTCCTACTATCTTTAACTATTCTGTTGTGCATACAGACAACAGCACAGCACTGGCCAAGAGGAAGAAGATCCCCAAAATGAAGGCTGTTGGAGACAAAGTGGAGAGATGGGCTGCAACAGCAGCATTAATACTTTTTTTGACACTCTTTTCAGACATGGTTATAGCTCCCATTTATTGTGCTACTGATTAATTTGATCAAACATTGTGAACAAATAATTTGTATTAAAAATCGTGTGAGTTCCACCCTTCCTGTAGTTGGCTTCAGGCAGGTATTTATTGGATAACATAGTCTCAGACTAGTGAATGTTGACATTTAATTAATATGGAAGCTTAGCATTGTGAATATGAAGAACAGAAAAAAGGCCCAGGAAAATCCTGTGATAATGAAAGGAGACGACAACCAGGTTCTGGTAGTCAGACATTTCTGTTGACATTGAAGGGTCAAATGTAGATATCTGGTGGAGGGCTGCAAATAACACTGCGGGTCAGGGTTTGCATGTACAAATAGTTCCACACGATGCCTGACTTACACTCGAGCTGCTTGCACCTACACTGGCAGTGCTAGGGTGGATATTTTTGTCATGACTGTACTAGGAAGACACTACCAAAATAGGGAGAGTGGTGTGACGTACCAGTACAGTCCTACAGCTGTGAATGGCTGCCATAAAACCACGGGATTGCTTTCCACAGAATTTAGAGGTTAAAAACCCCCAAAATTAGGCTAGTAAAATTGAATCTATGTTAGGGGATTAGGTACTGTGACCAAAAAAGCAAAATTAGGCTAGTAAAACTGCATTTATGTTAAGGGATTAGCCACCATGACCTACATGCCTATGCCAGCAGAACTCTGGAGTATCTCAAAAGTACTTGTGTTCTGTCTAACTTGTGATGGGTAACATCCATGCCCACGAAAAGTGAACAAACTGCAAAGAATTTAATTGTAATAAAAAGAGAATGTTTTATCATAGAAATGTACAGGAAGCATTTCTCTTTTCATGCATAAATCAGGAGCATGGGGTTGCCTGAATTTTCCATTCCATTAACTCTGCACTTTTTGAGTTGAGATGAAAATAGCTGGAGAAGGTGAATATTCTCTGCTGAACACTGAGGATATCACAAGGCATGTTAAATTGCCCTGTTACTTTGTTAGGCATTAGCCTGCCACTAACTTGTGTTTATTATGTGGTTTACCTTACAAAGTAATTGTGTTCCGAATACCATTTATTGCATGTGCAGGAAGGACATTATTTTTTCATTATATTATTGGGCTTTATCCCCTATACTTTCATCTACTTCATGCTGAAATTTGACAAAAAAAAAATTAAAAAGGTGAGAGTGGGTCTTTTTCTCTGTTTCATGTTTAGATTCAACAGAGAGGTTTCTACTTAGTGGAAACAGATATTCCATTAAAAGTCCACTGCTGCTGTATAATTTAAATGCTTTTTCAACACCACAAACTACCTCAAGCCAAACAGCTGGTGTTGACTAAGAATGGTATTTCAGCCTGTTACATGCTGTGATTATTACTTCCCAAACAAGAATTTATACTTCATTTTCAATGAAGATTAAATTAATTAGGATGGCAATGTGATACGGGAATAAAGAGGTGAGTGAAATTAACAGTTTTCACCTACTCTGAGATTTGTTTAATTAACTATTTTCATTTGGAAGTGGTGGTGTGGGACTATATTTTAGCAGTAATGGTTCTTTTTGGGCAAATAGTACACTTCACAGGTCATGCAGGAAAACACAAGCTCATCAGAAAGCTGATCAGTGCTTCCATTTTGACTATGAATGATATACTAAAAGAAAAAAATCCTATTGAACAGATTTAAAAATCTACCTTTTCGCAGCATGTATTGAAAATGAGTAGTATCCTCCCAAGAAGTAGGAACAATTGCAGTGTATGAAGAAATTGCATTCTGCTTGTTTATTATATTTGAAGAAATTCCTTTCTCATGTTGCTGGAAAATTGTCACACTAGAGAAAGCTACTAATTCCTCTTCTCTCCATTAAAATGTAGTGAGCATTCTCCTAATCCAACAATATTATTGCAACGCTTCTCCCTCCACAGATCAGGGACTATTTGTTTCTCATCAATACTAAAGTTTAGTGTTTAGAATCTTATCTCTGCATTCATAATGAATTGTTGATAGAAAAAAAAATCTTCACTATCCTTATGGTTGTCTTAACATTTCATAAGTCATTTAAAAAAAGAAATAAAAATGAAAAGCATCTGCTTTAGAGACCAAGCCCTAAGAATGTGATTCTACAACAATGCTGGTTGCCCTCACATGCCCTTAATGACCACTTATTGGCAGTAACATAACTTAAGGTTTTAATTGATGTTTTAGCCAGGCTTTTGACTTCAGAGTAGTATTTGTAAAGATTCTAATTATCATGATATAGTAGAAATTAGAAGGCAATTTGTAAATGTTTAGATCAACGTGATTAATACAGTAAAACTAGAGCAGCCTGAACATGTATATAGCTTTACTTAGGGGAACAATCCGTGCTTGAAAAAATACATAAAAATAACTGCAGATTCAGGTCTTAAGAGATGAAACACCATCAGTCTGACCAGATTTTCATTTCCACAGAAATCTGGTATGTAGTACAACTTGTATTCCACCAATCCCACAAATATAATTTGTATTCCATCAATTATATAGACAAAATTAATCTCTTCTCCTGTTTGAATTTCAACCATAAGTGCATATTGAGAGATCGGAATATATTTGTTATTTTGAAATATATAAGCAAGTAAATCTTAGTGTACAGCTTCTTCATGAGTTTTTGAGAAGTGTGTAGACATCTGAGGTATTTTGACTGAGATCTGAGGAATGTTTCTTTCCATGAAACACAGCCCTGGAAATCTCTATTTCCACCATGTACCATAGTAAATTCCAGATTCCCTTTCTGTGAAGATTTTCTCACTTTTGGTTAAAAATTACTGTATCAGTGACAGTGTCACCAAAACTGGACAGTATTTTATCCTCTGAAGTGCATTTGAAAACACTGGATACAAAAGGAATGCAAACAAAGTGAAAACAAATTAATTAAACAGCAGAACTGTTTTGTAGTAACATTGTAAGGCATTCTCAGCCTTCTGCCTTCACACTCACCATTTAAGAAAAGACCAGTTTAGAGGTTGCATTTGCTGTTCCAAACAAGTGAGAAAACCTTTAACTGTGCATTACTTACAGTTGTAGAATTCCTTGAAAAATGTAGTAATTTAACATTTCCTGACCATAGCATTTTTGCTCATCTCCCAAACTGTGTTCTTTGCATGCAAAAGCCAGCCATCAGGGTTTAAATCAGCTCCCCCCTGCAATTCTTCTAAAAATTACTTTCCTCTCATAATTTTAGTACAACCTGAGGCACCTTTATTTCATAGAGGCAGAGAGGACAGAAGCAGTTTGTTTCTGGGCAGCACGGAGTACCTGTTTTGAGTTAGCTCTTGCTTGTCTGACTCCCCTGAATGATTCTATTGATTTCAAGGGGTCCACTTGCATGAGAAAAGTGAGCAGCAGAGACTGGATGCTCATTTTATTGTTTCATCCAACACAGATTCATTTTATAGGATCAGTTATTCTGTGTGATGAATGGGAAGGGCAACAAAAAAATTGAGCCCAGAAATCTAATGTTAGCAGTGAGCGTATGAAAGTCTGATTGTGAAATATGATCCAGAACACATTTACTAACAGACAAAACTCAAGACTCATTTCTCACACAAGCAGGACTGTTAAAGTCAGTAATACTTTGCTTTTCCATCACAGCCAACAGGATTTCTGCTGCACAAAGGCTAAGCAAAGCAAAGATAGAAAGATCTAGTGCTTGGAGCAGTAATGCTTTCATTTACTAAAACCTCGTGCGTGCAGAAGGTAGAATTAATTTAATTGCAAATAAATGTCGAGAAATAAATTAATGAAATAATACTAGATTTTGCTACAAGAATATGTTATGGGTAAGATATTCTTTTGTCTCAGTCTTCCTAAAGAGAGGGAAACAAAGGAAAATGGGTAGGGGAAAAAAAGGCTGTACTGAAAGCACATACAGAAATCAAACACAGGGAAACTGCTGGGGACTTAATAGTGCTAGAGGTAAATTGGCCACTATTCTTTCTATCAGAAAGAGACCAGAGTATTTGATTAAATTAAACAGGAGCCATTTCTTTGTTCCTGAGAACAGAGAAAGCAGCATTTCAACCAGACAACTGAGACAGAGAACCCAGGAAAAGAAATCTATTAAAGAGATAACAAAGGAAAAACACACTTATACTAATTCTGTCAAAACTCATGAAGCATCCTGAGAGGTTTATAAAGGTGATATTCTTCTAAGGCACGTAGAGACAGGTAGAGTAGAATATTTGTGGTAGGTCCAAAGGATTGATGATTTCTTTACAAGTTAAAGGCCCAGTAATGTCCATGAAATAAGCTAAAATGCTGCATCTATGAGGGTCAACAAAACAGCACAGCTGTGTGGCTTAGAAATTAAATGTCATAAAGACAAAAGCACTCAACCTCTGTAACACTGAAATTATTTCAAGAGGCTCTGTAGAAAGGCAGGCCAGCAGATTTGATGAATATTTTAGTTGTTTTACCGAGAACAGGCACTTCTCATGTCCTAAAGAAGGGGCCGACATCAGTATTGATATAAATAAGAAGATAAAAAGCTGTGCTTTCTTGAAGTTCGTCATATCAATTCAGTATCCTTTTATCTTCATGATAATTTATAATATTTACCACAGTGTAAAATAAAACAAAAACCTCGCCTGAACCTATATTCACTTAGATCAATGTTCACCCTCGAGCAGAAAATAATTCTAACTATCTACTGTAACGTATTTGTCAGATTTTCAGATGTAAAGAAAGTCAGTTGTCCTGGAAAAAAAAAGTCTAATTCTCCTATTTCTGATAAATTCGCACAGAATGTATTTTAGAACAGTTTGTAAACTAAACACATTTTGTGCAAATACAAAGGTATCTTAGTAGGGCTAATTTAGGGTAGATACTGATTTGAGAGCAAAATATGGCCCATAAGCTTCCATATTTAAGTTAATGCAAAGATTTATTAGCCCTCTAGGTAAACATTGACCTTGGCTTCACCTTGGTCAATATTTACTTCTCAAGTTAATAAATCTTTATATTAACTGCAATTGAAGTCACTCTCTGCTTAAAAGATAAAGACCAAACAGGTCCTCATACGAAGACAGCATTCATCAGATAAACTCTGCAGCTTGATTTATCCTTTTGCCCACTTGTCTTAAAAAAAATGGTAATCTATAGATGGTGAAAGATGTTCCTCTCTGGAGGGAAAGAGGTTTGGGGTTTTTTTGGTTTTTTTAACCTGTAGATCTGTGCATTTTACTTATATCTTAAGGTACTGGCACTAGCTTTTTGTCTCTCACACTTAGGAATCTTCAGAGTTTCTAGGATGTTACATCCCTACACAGTCTATTTACCTATGGGCAAGCCTGGAGACTATTTTACTCAGGGGACAGCCCTCTTGCTCACTGACGTGGTTGCTATTTGGTTTCAACAAGATGACATGTTTAACTTTTTGAAATTCATAGGTATTTTGGAAAAAGGTGCTGACTGGGGGTGATGAGAATGGCACTGCAATGAAACCAATAATAAACAAATCAACCAACATGTGAGGACCTTGCAAAAACAGGAAACTTTGAACTTATCAGAAGAGAAAAGACATCAAAGACTTGACTTAATCCAGCTACCAGAAATGGGAATCTCAATTACTGTAAAATAAACTGTCTCAAGGAGCATTTGGATAAGTAGAGGATGAAGCTACAATTACAGATTTCCTTGAAATTAAAAGTGAAAAGGAAAACCAGACAAGAACAGATTTACACATCTTCTCGTTCCATGATTTAAAACATTATTGCACTGATTAAAACCTCACCATGCTGTTTTCTCCACATTTAACTTGTGCTTTTAAAAGCCAAAACAAACAACATATGTTTTGTCCATGGGTGTCTCTGATTGAGTCCGAAATAGATTATAACATATTTCACTTTTTCCTGGGTTCTGAACAATATCAAGTCTTTCTGCTTGCACAAAAATTGAGGACCTGATGAGAAATACTCAATTACAGAGAAATTAAAAACTGAGCTTTCTGAGAAAGAGAAACAAAGCAGCAGTAACTTCAGAAACTACATGGCAAAGCTGTTTAATTTTTTAAAACATATTTAAGATCTCACTTAAATAAACATCAACCACTTCAATTATGCAGGCATTCCCTTTGAAGTCAATGGGATTAGCCATGGATAAAATTCATCCTAAGTTCTGTGTAGAAAGACAGGTACAAAGTCACTGAATCACTTAAATCCCACAGAGTCTCAGGCTTAAAAGCTGCAAAGGTTTCTTGTTAGTCCTTTGGACCAGAGTGCTTCAAAACGTGGAAAACTGGGGGGCAGGATTTGTCCTCACTGGAAGATGCCTTAAGTGTCTCCAGTTACATTCCTCTCTTCCACCGAGCTGCAGTTTCAGCATCCCCTTGTTTTCTCCATGCAGCTCTGATGAGTTTACAATGATGCTGTGATGGCTTTCTGCAGGCGGTGCAGGGAAATGTCATGCAAACTCCATTAATAAATCATCCTATTGGCATAAACTGTTTGAATGGCACAGCCAGCTCTAGTAGCAAGACAATGTATTTGCATGGTTGTGTGTGTGTAAAAGTATATACCCATCTCTCAACCCTAAAAAAACCTGATCCACGGTTTTATTTCTTTTTTTCCCCCTTCGTTGAAAACAGCAGCTTAGTCAGTAAATGACGAAGCATACAAAGGGATATAAGCTCTATAAAGCCAATAGTGACTGGTGTAATACACCTCTGACGTTCATTGTAAAT
>VZTH01008771.1:24964-86170 GCA_013397815.1 Aleadryas rufinucha
GCCGCCGCGGCACCGCTCCGCGCCCGGCACCCGCCACCCTCCCGGAGCCGCCGGCTTGCGGCAAGGGGGAGGGGGGCTCCAGGGCGCTCCCGCTAATTTTAACAGCCTTCTCCTTTTTCCCTTCCCGAAATCAGGAGGCCGAAATTGCTGGAGAAGCGCCCCCGCCCCCCCCCCGGGGTTCTCGCCTTTGTTGTGCTGAGCCCGGCATCGGCGAAGGCGCCGCTAAATGAATGGAAAATTGTCTTTAAAAGGCGCTGGCGGGCGATGCCCGGTCCCTGGCGAGCCGGCGGCGGGGGCGGGGGGGGCGGGGGGGGNGGAGGGAAAGATGTTTGGGGTTTTTTTGATTTTTTAACCTGTAGATCTGTACATTTTACTTATATCTTAAGGTACTGGCACTAGCTTTTTGTCTCTCACACTTAGGAATCTTCAGAGTTTCTAGGATGTTACATCCCTACACAGTCTATTTACCTATGGGCAAGCCTGGAGACTATTTTACTCAGGGGACAGCCCTCTTGCTCACTGACTATGTTGCTATTTGGTTTCAACAAGATGACATGTTTAACTTTTTGAAATTCATAGGTATTTTGGAAAAAGGTGCTGACTGGGGGTGATGAGAATGGCACTGCAATGAAACCAATAATAAACAAATCAACCAACATGTGAGGACCTTGCAAAAACAGGAAACTTTGAACTTATCAGAAGAGAAAAGACATCAAAGACTTGACTTAATCCAGCTACCAGAAATGGGAATCTCAATTACTGTAAAATAAACTGTCTCAAGGAGCATTTGGATAAGTAGAGGATGAAGCTACAATTACAGATTTCCTTGAAATTAAAAGTGAAAAGGAAAACCAGACAAGAACAGATTTACACATCTTCTCGTTCCATGATTTAAAACATTATTGCACTGATTAAAACCTCACCATGCTGTTTTCTCCACATTTAACTTGTGCTTTTAAAAGCCAAAACAAACAACATATGTTTTGTCCATGGGTGTCTCTGATTGAGTCCGAAATAGATTATAACATATTTCACTTTTTCCTGGGTTCTGAACAATATCAAGTCTTTCTGCTTGCACAAAAATTGAGGACCTGATGAGAAATACTCAATTACAGAGAAATTAAAAACTGAGCTTTCTGAGAAAGAGAAACAAAGCAGCAGTAACTTCAGAAACTACATGGCAAAGCTGTTTAATTTTTTAAAACATATTTAAGATCTCACTTAAATAAACATCAACCACTTCAATTATGCAGGCATTCCCTTTGAAGTCAATGGGATTAGCCATGGATAAAATTCATCCTAAGTTCTGTGTAGAAAGACAGGTACAAAGTCACTGAATCACTTAAATCCCACAGAGTCTCAGGCTTAAAAGCTGCAAAGGTTTCTTGTTAGTCCTTTGGACCAGAGTGCTTCAAAACGTGGAAAACTGGGGGGCAGGATTTGTCCTCACTGGAAGATGCCTTAAGTGTCTCCAGTTACATTCCTCTCTTCCACCGAGCTGCAGTTTCAGCATCCCCTTGTTTTCTCCATGCAGCTCTGATGAGTTTACAATGATGCTGTGATGGCTTTCTGCAGGCGGTGCAGGGAAATGTCATGCAAACTCCATTAATAAATCATCCTATTGGCATAAACTGTTTGAATGGCACAGCCAGCTCTACTAGCAAGACAATGTATTTGCATGGTTGTGTGTGTGTAAAAGTATATACCCATCTCTCAACCCTAAAAAAACCTGATCCACGGTTTTATTTCTTTTTTTCCCCCTTCGTTGAAAACAGCAGCTTAGTCAGTAAATGACGAAGCATACAAAGGGATATAAGCTCTATAAAGCCAATAGTGACTGGTGTAATACACCTCTGACGTTCATTGTAAATGATGCAACTATTCCGAGCTGTACTTCTCTCTACATTTTCTTATTTCTAGTTCATGAAAATAAAACACAGATAGAATTTCAACATAGTTATAAAATCTGCCAGAATTTTAAAAGATTTTTTTAAAGAATAAACATGAATAAAGGTGGTTTAATTTACTGGCATGAAAACTGAGGGCTGTTTGAAGGCTATACTGCGAGCAAGTGGCAGTCCTCAGAGACGGAAAACCAAACAAATTATGGCTGCTGAATCCCAATATTCCACTTTAATTGGTGGGGGTTGTCCTGGAGAAAGATACAAGAACCTTTCCCGGAGGCAACAGGAATGTGACATATATAAATACAGGGGCCCATTTGCGTTTGAGTCATTCACGCACCCGCATGAGACGTTCGCGCTGGGAGGCGGCCCGTGTGCCCCCGGTGCCGCTCACACCGCGGGCAGCGCACACGGCCAGCGGAGCTCAGAGCCCCGGCTCGGGACGCGGGACCACCCCCGCGCCAGGAGCGCTCCTCCGCGGCTTCACCGCACCCCCGCCCGCCCCGCCGGGGCGGTTCCGTGCGNTGCCTGGCGCTGGGACACAAGAGGCACTTTGGGGAGGTTTCAGACACCTTTCTTTCCCCATTTAATCCCCTCTCACCCTGTCGTGACCGGTTCCCCAACATACTGAGTGCCGAGTGAGCCGGACACACAGGGTAGGCAAGGGCGCATGTGTGTAATTAATAAAGTAAATTAAAGGGTTTTAAAAATTAATTCTACTCATTTAGTCACGAATCTGTTAATGAGGCATGGAAAGCCCCCGAGATCGATAGTCGGGAGTAAAACCGAAGTAGGTGAAGGAGGTGCCTGCTGAATGGTACAAGGTTTATAGAGGAAGTATCCGTATCTCAGGCGATATAAATATATATAAAAGGATGTGTTTAAATCTTTGCCTGCTTTGGCAGGGTCTGGATTCCATCGGCACGATGGAGGCAGCCGCCGTCTTCCTAGTTTATGGGGCTCCGAACTTTCCCTTCACCGGTACCGCGGGGCTTCAACCTTTGCTCTGCCGCATCCTCCCAGCCACAGGAGCCTCTGGCTCCTACCATAAATATTAATACTCTGCGCTAGTGCGAGGCATAATTATCTCCCTTTAATTGCAAATTCAACCAAAAATTGAGCCTGCTGTCATTCAGGCACCTCTAAATTATTGTAATTAGGGCTTTTTTTATGTCAAGTGAATCCCTGGGCTGAATGTTAGTCCTTGTATGCAGTAGTGCAACATGTAAACCATATGCTGTGCCGCTGCTCGGGAAACCCCACCGCCGGGAGAAGCCGCCCCCCGTCCCCGCGCTCGGGGACCGGCTCGGCTCGAGGCAGGGGGTCCGGGCGGAGCGGAGCAGCCCTCGGGGAGCCCCGCGGGGTCTAGCGGCCGCGGCAGCGCCGTCCGGCACCGGGGGCGGTGAGGGGGCGATGCTCCGCACCGGCACCCGTAGCTGCCGCCCCTTCTCGGAACCGGCGTCGCGTCCCCCGCGGCCGCGGGGAAATCCCCCCTCGGAGAACCGAGCCGATCCCGCTGCTCGCCCCGGCCCTTTGTTCGGGGGCCGGAGGGGCCTGGGGTGGGGTCTCCGAGCCAGGCAGGACGGGCTGGGGGAGCGCCGGTTCGTCAGCTGGGTGTTGAACCAGCTTCCAGCGTCGGTGTGGGGGCTGCCGTCTGCAGGTGCTGCCCGGACTCGTGTCTGTTCCCATCGTCTTTTGGGAGTGAGACAACGAGTCGGTCTCCAACACAGATCCCTTGAGTGGCCCGGCCCCGTGTCGCTGAGCCAGAGGTGAGGCTACCGGAGGGCACAGCGCAGCGCCAGGGTCGCAGATACAGTGTTCCAGCCACGCCTCTTTCCTCACTTAACCAGCCCTCTGAGTCGTGGGCAGAGAGCTGCTCCTGCGGCCTGCAGCCCTTCCCAAGGCGCCCGGGGTCTAGGGCCTTCTTCAGGCTCGGGGGACAAGCTTTGTCTTTCTCCCCAGCGCAGCGGTAGCTGAGGACTATTCCTGGCCAAGGACATGCATCATTCTGTGTGAAGCTGGGGTGCTGTGCCAAAAGGAATACCAGGTTTGTTGGGCCAGCAAGACAGACAGTAAGAGGGGAGCCCAAAGTCCATGCTGAGGACCTTCTGCCAGGATGAAGGGAGCCTATGTATCCGTCCCCTGTGAGATTTATGCACTTCATGCAGTAATTCACATACAAAATACATAAGCAGCCTTTATGTCAGATGCTGGAGTTGTCCACTTGCATGTGATCTGCTAGTGCTAGTGCTTGCAGGTCTTAAATCCTGCCTTCCAAGCTGAAAGGGTGAGAACCAATACTTTGTGTGGAAACATGGCATCAGGCTTCCAGAAAACGGCTTAAAACCACAAGTTTTTAAATTAGTGCTCAGGAAATGATGTACCACAGCACTAGGTGCAAGAGCCGTGTGAGCACAGTGTGTTGTTACACGGACAGGAGATGCTGCTGGCTCTGGTTGTGATCTCACGTTTGGTGGCAAGGCTGTGTAAGGAGCTCTTCCCCTCTTATCTCCAGTTTATTCATTCCTGTCCTTGTGCTGCCTGCTGTGCTGGACTCGCAGAGCTATTTGTGTGGCCATGAGCAATGAAGACTGAAGAATTGTTATGGCTATATTTTATTCCCCCCCAGTTCTAATAACTCAGAATTCTGCTGGGAAATTGTGCACCTCCCTTTCCTAGGCACATTCCTAAAATGTGCCTTCGTTAGCACAAGTCACACAGGACTCATCTGCAGCTTCTGATTTCCCAAGCCATGTGATGGAGTGCAGGATAGATGGAATTATAATCAGTGAAAAGTTTACTTTTTGTGATGTGTAGTGTTCTCAGTGGAAGGGTTTTTTCTGAGTAAGAAATTCACACAATAGAATACAATCAAAAGAAACAGTGCATAGAATGGAGCGCTCAAAAGTAGCAAATGACAGGATGAAACTTTTCCTTGCAAGTTAATATGGCCTTACTATAAAGGGGTTTTAGTCCATTTAGGTTTTGAGATTTTACCTTATCTTTGCTGCAAGACTCTCTCATTTAATGCAGAAGATGCCTCCTGCCCTGCAAGTGAGTCCAGATTGAGTTTCAATCCCTATCCTTCCCTGGCACGGGCTGCAGTGTTGGGCAGGGAGCAGGAGCAGGCAGCACTTTTCCTGAGGGGAAACCCCACAGGCAGCAGCTTTACTTCTGATGAGACAGCTCATCTGTCACCTGGGCTGGCCCCTGCCACAAACTTTTCTGAGATGGCTTTCCTGTGCTGTGCTTAGTTCTGGCCCTCAAAGAGCAGTTGAGACCTGAGCTGAAGGGGATCTGATTTGGGAAAAACTTCTGTTCAAGTTGTTGAGAGCTATGCTGTGAATCCATGAAGTACTACGAAGCATGAAGATATCACAAGACTCAGCTCCGAGGGTTTCCACTTTGGAGATCCAAAACTCAAGGCACTGACATGTCTCACTGTGCCTGCCCAGCCTCACCTGGGGCCTCTCTGACCCTGCCCATGGCCCAGGACCTCGTGCCAGCCCAGCCCATGGCTGTCAGTCCCTGCCCCTGCCCTGCAGGCCCCAAGGGAGCAGCCAGCCCTTACTGCTCCCTAAAGAAAACCATTTGAGAGATCTGATGTTTCAGCTTTAATTTTTTTCTTTCATTTTATGTCTTGCATATACAACTAAGAGAATAATGCCACCTTGCCTCACAGTGATGTAGTGCAAATACATTAGTATTTCTAACAAAATGAGCTGGCAAGCTGGGAAGGCCAGAGAAAGCCCCACAGAGAAACTGGTGGCAAAGTGAGAGGCTGGAGAGCCCCCACTGGAGCACAGCTACAGCAGCTCCCATCTTAAGGCAACTACATGGGAGTGAAGAACTGGATGCTTCTCGTTTCATTCCTTCTTGTTGTAGTGAGCAGCTAAATTGCTTAAAAACTAAAAGGTCCTTTGAAAGTCACCAGACATGTTAGCTGCTGTGTAAATCTGAAAATAATATTACACTGTGATATTTTTCAGTCTGTGGCCTCCTGTTACTTGCCTCCTCCCAAAATTTTACTTGCTGGAGTGGTTTACAGGGGCAGAGGTGACACTGTTCTGGCCCTGTTGAAGTCAATGGGAATTTCCCCTGACTCATGAGTGCTAGTATTTCCCATGGGGCAAAAAAATTTGCATTCCTTTGCCTCCTTAAATTCAGCCCAGGTCAGTGCAGATTTGGTGAGTCCTAGGTGTTACAGAAAGCTCTTCCCTTGAGCTTGCAGATACTGCCCCTGTTTGAGGTAAACTGAGTTGTGTTTTAAGTTCCAATTTTAGAAACAAACACAGATGTGATAATTACCACCAATGAGCAGGAAACCAAGATGGTGTAAATGGGTCAACATGCTGCCTGGGCTTGAGCCAGAGAAGTGTTTTATTTATGTAACAGAAACCATAGTTTGTTTAGAAGGGAAGTTTTAGATTAAATCATAGTCCTTTAGAAACTGGGATAGTCAGTGAAGCTTGTGTTATTGTTAGTTCTCAGTAATTCTGCAGAGTTAACATCTGCTTGTATTTTATTTGTTTTGTATATTATTTGCAACATTGTTGATAACATTGTTTGCAATATTAATAATACTGGATTTCTGTGAACTTGTGCTGAACTGTGTGCAGGAAAATGATTTGGGATGGTACTCATGGGGCCAGTAACATATCACCTGTGAATTTGCAGTTATTAATTAGCAGGCTTGGTTGGAAAGGCCGCCATGCAGGAGTAACTGTGCTTGCCTGAGCACAGCTGCTTGTCTGAGCTTTGTCCCGGGGACAGCATCCCACCCTGATGGGCAGGCACTGCAGCAGGAGGGATCCCGCAGGAGTGGTGGTGGCTCTGCAGTGCCTGAAGCCGGTCTGACAGCATGGAAATGGCACTCAGATGTCTCTGGCCTGCTTGGTAATGGAGGAGGATGTGAGGGTGAGCTTCCAGAGGAAACAGGACGCTTTTCTGGAGAATATATTTTTGCTCTGATGAAGAATTTCCGCTGAGTACCTTCGCAGCAAAGAAAAGTGGTTAATGAGATGCAGAGCTCCTCTTTGCCCAAGCTCTCACAGTGCGCTCCTTGCCGGGATCCAGCCCTTGCTAGCTGTGCTAACGTAGTCTCAACCCAGATTTCCTTTGTGCCGAAAAAAAAGCAATTTTGGGAAGCAAGCCTTGTGCCCCGCAGCTCAGGAGAGGAAGGCAGGAGAGGGACCGTATCCCATGGAAACTGCAGGGGGCACAGTGTCATTACTAGAGGGCCGGGATAATTGGATGCTGTTAACTTGCCTTCCGTAACGACGAGCTGAGATGGGGCTGTGAGCGGCAGAAAACCAAGCCCCGGCTCTGATTACCCAGCCCCGTGCAGGTGCCGCGGTGTGATGCCAAGCCGCGGGGCCGAAGCCGCTGCGGAACCGAGGCAGCTCCTTGGCACGGCTGCACGGCGGCAGCGAGGCCTGTCGAGATGCCCCATGTCACGTCGGGGACACAGTCCGTGTCATCCCGTAACACTGCGTCCGCTCCTGCCTGCAGCAAAAGGGACGCGGTTCAGGAGGATGTGGTGAACACCCAGCACCGAAAATTTGAGGGACTAGGTTTGCCTCACCTTTTCAAAAATGTTAAAAAACACTCAATATAAAAGAATTCTTGTTAACAGCATGCTTTCTGATAATACATAAATTGTTTTATCTTTGAAATATATTTGTTTGGAAGCCGAATATGTACATTGTTACTTTTGGTGTATTTTTCTTACACGCAGCTGTAAGGCACAGATCCCTCTCACCTGTTCTGGGTCAGCAGGATGAGGCGTTTGCTTTCAATGTGGGGACATAGATAGGGCCATTCAAATGGTATCTTGCGGCTTTTTTTCCCCCTGCAGAAATGCCTTGTGTAGCTGACATCACTGGTTCAGCAATCTACAGTGCTGAATAATCGTAAACATGTTTGTCCTACTTATTCCCCTGGAGGATTTTTCCACCTAAGATATTTAAAGGAATATATTCTTGCCGTGACATGGGTCTATTTTAGAAATACTGTCAGATTATAGTACTGTTAAAGTTCATAGATTTTGTAATAGTGTTCCCACAATTAAAACCCAAAAGGTTTTGTCTGTAGATACAGAACTCTTTACCAGCTGAAAATGTTATAGCTGTCTAAGCAGAAACATTTATTTTATTTATTTGAAAACATCCTCTCATATTAAATACGTATGTGTGAAGTGACTGTTTTGTGGTCTTAGAACTGACAAATTCGCTCTAGAAACATTTGTTTCTCTGGTGTGTCATCTCTGTGAGATATAGCTGGGTACAAAAGGAGTTTGATACTGCTTGAGCACTTGCTCTTTCTATACACTTGGGTTAGTGTTAGATTTTGTAAACTTTCCCCCTCTAATATTTGTCTCAAGGGATCAGAACAAAAAATACAGGTTTTGGTTTTTTTTCAAATCGTGTCCATGAAAATGACAGTTAAACAAGAGAAAACTACTAACAAATTAAAAAAATATAAGGATTGCTTACTCTTATGTAAACTTAATCTTTAGGAAAACAGAGGAAAAGAGAAAATTATTGGGGAAATAGTGTTTCCAGAGCTTCCAGGAAGCACTGTTAACAGCTTATTAGAATTTGTTGTAGTAATTCACAGAATTTCAACAAAAGCATTAATATTATTTAATAATAATTATAGAATTATTAGTAATTATTAATTTTAGTTATTTCCTTGTTTTGTTTTTATCTGTTACCAGTGTTATTTGCAGATTACCAGTCAAATAGAGCATTAGAGTTCATTCAGATACTTTACTACATAGCTAGTTAATTAAGGAAGTTTATTAAGTATTATCCAAAATACACTGTTCATAACAGTACAGCGAGTTGGACCATATATCCTCCTAGTAAAAAAAAAAGTATCTAGTACTTCTGCATATATTTAACACCAGAAAAATTCATTTAAGTTGGTAGAGGTTTCACCTATATTTAGGTGACTGCAGTTTTAGCTAGTAAAGGAGTCAAGCAGAGAAGGACCTGCCAACTTCTTTCGTAGATGGAATTAGGAAAGGAGACCAATGGAGAAGAATCTGCTGAGTACTTTTCATATATGGAGTTACTTATAATCTGTTTTTCAGCTCAGCAGGTTCTTCTAATGAAAGGGAACTGATCAGAGAAGATATGGGTGGGGGATTCCTGCAGGTGAAGCACGGCTCAGCTGCAGGGAAGATGAACCTTATCCACGGTTTCCTCCCTCTGACATGGCAGCACCACCTTGCCCTGACCTGGCCTGCTCTGCCCTGGTTGTCCTGGAGCAGTTATGCCAGGAACATCTCGGAGGGGCAGCTTTCTACCCCACCCTTGACTTCTGGCCTGTCAGCACCTTTCTGCATCTGCGGCTAAGCTCTGCTGTTTCTGAGGGGAACCAGAACAAATAATTCTGCCCATCTGCCTTCACCCCTTCCAGCACTTCGTACAGATTTGTGTTTTGTGACTGATCCTGAGTTCCTAATGGAACTTTGCTGTGAGTAAATATTCACATGGTGTCTCAGTCAGTGCCTGTTATCTCGGGGGATTGTACTTCCACTTTTCCTTGTGCAGGGTGCTTACTCCCCCTTTTCTACCCGAACTCCTGTTCCTCTGAAGATGTATAGGAACGTCATAGCTCAAAGCAGTCTGTACCTCCCTGTTAAATTTGGTTAAAGCTGGCAGGAGAATCTGGATGAGAACTCGGTCATACACGTACAGAGACACATGGTGCCTTTGCATCTCGGTTTCCTTAGGAAATGAAGTTAAAAAGGACATCCATATTTTTCCTAAGATCAGAAGCCAAATTAATACATCTGTGTCCATGGGGAAATCCTTCCTTTGTGACTTCTGTACTTAACACCAGAAAGCTTAAATGCGATACTTGAAGAAAATAATAGGTGGCTTCATGAGAGGCTACAAAACTTACAGGTCTGGCCAGTGTCCATAAAAGGGTTGGGTGGAAAACTAGTTCCAGGGTCAGGAAGGACAACAGCTATCCAGCCCAACCTAGGCATGCAGTTATTCCTTGGCTCACACTTTTATGACTTGTTTTCCAAATTTTTGTCACTTTTGTACTGCTTTCTATAAGGAAGCTGAGAGATTTAGAAAAGTGGGCATCAGGATTGCACATAGTAGTGGTCTTGGGAATGAATTGTACTGCAGCAAAATCAATTCCTTTCACTCAATATTTCCATTTGCACCTTATGCCACAGGCTGGTGTTCTGGATGGCCTTTTCAACTTCCCTCTGAGAAACTGATTTTCAAAGTAGTCTTCTGTCCTTCCAGCATCCCCTGCATTTCTGATTTTCATTAGACTTTTCTGAAATGTCCTGTAGGGCTGTGTCCATTTATCAGAGCTCATAAGAATAACATGTTCCCTTCACTACTTTCTGCAGACCATGGTTTTAGTGCCGTGCACAAGCTCTACTCACCAAGCTCTTACAACACTGAGTAGGCCATGGATGAATAGACAAAAAAGGCTGAGAACTACTCTCAGGAGGTTCTCCCAGCAGAGACCCTTTCAGATATTTTCTCATTAAATGACATCTTACATTTTGATATTCTTCATTAAGATAGTTTTTAATCTATATGTTCCTTATTATCTTTATATAAAGTATTGCGTGTTGTGTGGTTCCAAGTCAGACACCTGGAAGAGACCCAGCTGTATCCGCACAGCCTCCTTCTGCTTTCTACTCAGCTGTCCACTGCTGTCAGGCAAGATGGTCCATAACTTCTGAGTCATTTTTATGTGTTTTAAAATAAGGAGGTACAATTTGGCATTTTCTGTACTTTTAAGGGAACCAGGGCTGTCCAGGCAGAGAGGTGAGAAGCTTGGTGTAGGTACAAGGCTGTGGGTGGGCGTGAAACGGAGAGTGGAGGATGGGACAGAAAGGGGTCAGTCCCAAGGACAAAGACTGGAAGTCTGTGTTGATTTTTAAAGTGGGAATGGGATCTATGGTTTCTAAATCTTGTCCTTCTTTTGCAATCACAAAATAGCTGAGAAGTTTTCTGGTGCGTTGCACCTTGTGTTCCCTTCCAGTGCTGGTCCATGCACACGTAACAACATACTCCTGCTGCCAGCTGCTTTCATACCTCAAGTGGCAGATATGTTTGTGGTGAACCTAAGGATGCCAGCCCCAGTGGTGGGGAACCCCGTGGTTCAGCATCCATCCATCTGATAAAATTGCTGCTTTTGGGGGGTTTGCCTTCAGTAAAATTTCTTCATTTGCCATAGAGGTGGAATAACCATTGTTTAAAGATTAAGGCAGCCAAATGATGGTCTGGAAAACTGGGGCCTATCCTTGCCACTGCTGCAGGGCTCTACATTTTCCTGGTCATATTATTATTTAAGCCAAATCTTCACTAGGCATTCACTGTTTTCATGTTTGTGAAATAAGACCTGTGGGAATGCAAGACACTCAGAGGTGGAGTTCGCATGATGAGAGCTGTGCTTTGAATCTATGAAGTCCTATATAATGTCCAATGCTTTGAAAATAGGTCACAGGCATCACAAAATTAATATTTATCTTTTTTCTCCTAATCTGTCTCCAGTTTATGGTCTGTAAAATGTGAGTAATAACCATGTCTCACATCTAATGTAGGAGAAAAATAACACAAAATTAGAGAAATGATACATTTGATGCAGTGATGAATGTCCATAAGGAAATGAGTCATTCCTTTAGGATATTAGAGTTTCAATAGCATGTACAAATAAAGTCTTGGATTATACCTGGAATAACAGGAAGAAAACAGAATTCTGGTTTTGTGTTTGTTAAATTAACACTGTCTTCTCTGTGTGGAATAGCATAAAGACCTTGTGGCTGAACAGTGTCCAATCATGTAATCAGAGATCATATATTAAAATCTGATAAACAGATATGCATCTGGAGGCAAATCAAAGTTGCACAGATCTTTAGTTCTATTATTTTCCCAAATCCAGTGTCAGAAATCCACTAAAGTGTTAAATATTTTATTTCAGTAGACTGCCTGAAAGATTATTTATCAGAAAAACAATATAAAGAACATCACAAGCCGTTTTGTGTGTCCGTCTCCCCATACTCCCTCCCTGCCTGTTGCCTCATACATGTCGTAAATCCTCTACATTGTTGCTCTCTAAGGAACTGTGCAACTGGTTCATTGTTCGTTTGTCAGTTTGCATATGCAAATGGCACAGCGCCATACATTTCAGCAGCAGAAAAAGCTGTTTCTATAATCAGGAAAACTAGCAATTAATGAGGTGGGAGTAGGAGCAGATATTGCTATAGGCAGGAACAGCAGGCTTTTGTGCCGTTCCTCCCTGACTTTCTGTGTTCCTGCCTGGGTTTCAAAACTGTTACGTAGTTGAGACAGCCCCTGGTCGTTGTCTTTCTAGTCAGTTCTGCCTTCCAAGGGCTCAGCACTATGTAAACATGCAATTGAAAACTCATTTGCTCTGAGAATGAATTTGAAGGTGAGGAGACTTGATTTGAAAAAACTGTTGTTAACTGAACAGCTTTTAGAAATGTTGTTTCCTCAGCAGTGTGCTGCTCCCGGGGCTGCCTTACCACTGAAGGCGGGAAAATAAGAAACTGCAACAACAGAGGCAAACAACGACCAGAGATGAGCATGTGTATGAGAGCTGGGAGACCCTGCCTGGAGGGACCATGGACAGGAGATGCTTCATTCTGGACATTTGCTCTGCCATGTTTTCTGTGTATACTTCCACATAACCCCTGCATTTATCTAGTAGCACTCTACTCTGGTATAAACTGACATATTTTACAAATGGTTTGGATTGTAGCATGGTATTTAAAAGGAAACACAGATGTTAGAGAGCAATTCAGAGAGGAAATGAAAAGAGGAAGAGCATCTGGTGACTTGAGTCTGGGCTGGAGCTCTGGTTGTTGGTTGATTTAGTACTCTGGGGTCTTTGCAATCAGATCTGGCCTTTCTGCTTTTAAGTAGGTGCTCCAAAGTATTTCCCAGGGTACCTGACTTTGTTCTGGGTATGGGACTGTGCACTGTGCAAGTTTGAGGCTCTGGAGAAAGCACAGACAGAGGAATTACTTTGATGCCAACTCCAGTTGCAGTAGACACAGCTACAAGTTTTAGATCCCTTTCAGATCTTATCAACCTTCTAGTAACTCTGGTGTCCACAAACAGTTGTCTGTTTTATGAAAACTTTGGCAAAGGACAATCACTCAAAGAGAAGAGATTCTGGGGACTCTACCGAAGGGTTTTGTGTTTCAGTCACTGCTCTGAGTCCAGGTAAAGCTGGTAAACCTGCTTCTTTCATAGCATAGGTTTAATAGACAGGCTTGTGAGCATCTGCACAACAAACTGTTACACCACCTGTGGCGATGATAAATATTTTATACTGTGCAGAATTTGTGTCTTGGTTACAATTACTTGCATGTTTCTGTTGTGCTTGTGTCTGTTTGCTGAGTTTGTGCAGATGGTATCTGTGCATCTGAACAGGCTTTACAGAAAATTCTTGTGTTATTCATCTTCTCTCAGGCTGAGGAATAAAGAGTTCAGGAACAGTTTTATGTTGGAAATGTAGTGGTGCAATGTTATCATAATTCCCTGGTATTTGTTGGGAGAGGTGTTTCCTTAACATCCCCACAGCCCTGTACTTGCTCTCCCTCAACCTCTCTTTGTCCTCAATGAAATGTGAAATTTAATGAATTCTAAGGCTTATACATAGCCAGTTCCTTTTCTCAGTTAATTTTATTATTTAAATAAACATTTCTATATTTTGTACCCTTCTGTTGACTTTGTCAATGCATAGCCCTGGAAATACTGAGTGATTTATCTTTTACTATCAGGGATGTAGTTTATGTCTCCTAGTAAGTAATATAGCTGTTATCTGTGTTTAATGTAGAAATTTTTTTTCTTTCCCTGAGCTTTGGTGCTGTATATTATATGCTATCTAAATCTAGTCAGACTTAAAAGCATCGTAGAAGACATTGGATGGAGATTAGCCTTAGGGTCAGTTCTTTGTCTTTGGAGTTTGCCTGGAACAGTGTGAAGGAAAAAGTAGAATCAGTGAGATGAGGAAATGCTGGGGTTTTTTTCTGCAGACTTTTTTCCAATTTATATTTAAACTTCTCAAAAAGTAAATTCTAAGGACAGAAATTCCTTTTTTTTGGAGGAGGGGGGGTAGTTCTTCCTTCTGTTTTATTTTTTGTTGGGGGAATATTTTATTCTTCTCTGGAGTATTGACCATTTTAATCCTCTAAACACAATATTCAAGCTTCCTGGATGTTTCTGCCAGTGCAGCTAATTCAGGCTCCTAGGACTGCAGTGAGAGAAACGTATGAGAATACAGACAACACTTGTGGAGGCCAAAGGTATTAAAGGGTTCAGGGAGGGGTGGGTCCACTGAGGGCTATTAAACGTA
This sequence comes from Aleadryas rufinucha, assembly GCA_013397815.1. Classification (NCBI taxonomy): domain Eukaryota; kingdom Metazoa; phylum Chordata; class Aves; order Passeriformes; genus Aleadryas; species Aleadryas rufinucha. Next base: position 39,238 of record VZTH01008771.1, read on the forward strand.
ATGGCCCAGATGCGACTGTGGTGTTAGTGGAGATGCAGACTCTAAATGCAAACTCTTTGGTTAAATCACAAGATTTTGTAGTATTATATATGTAAGTTTGGAGATATTTTTATTTAGTGTGTGTCTGTTTTCTAGATAACTAAATCATGTATGAGTGTTGCAAGTGTATTGGGGTTTTTATTTCTCAGAGATAGAAAAGAAAATGTACCCTTTACGTAGCTTCCTTTAAATAAAATAACATGTAGGAGAGTATAATAGATTCAGCTCTAGGCAGGCCACACAATACTTGTTTTTAAGGGACTTGTTCTGTTCTTTCTGGAAATCCAGTGGAATATTATCAACATGAATAGGACTGAACCATAAAGGCTTAAAATTATCAAAGCTAAATACATGCAATTTAGCTAGCCACAAATTACATACAGTAACAAAAATACCGCTAGCAGAACTTGTAAAGGAGTGTACATATGGGTTATGGTGAGCTTCAGCATTTAGAGGAAAAATGATGAAAAGAAAGAAGAAAAGCAAGCTGCTTATGGAAATAATTTTCTGGCTATCCTGGGTCATAAATAATCTGTACCAAAATGCACAAAAAGCACTAAAAATATTTCTTCATTGCAGTTTTGGCTGTTCTAGTATTGGACAAAGCAGCTAAGTTTGCACTACTGCACAACTGCACAACTGCTGTGTGCATAAGTTGTCCAGTTTTTTAAAATTGTTGTTATCCCTTCTGGTATAATGAAGTCTCTATAGCTAGGACACAGAAAAGTTTGCAGCCTTTAACATTTTGCAGAGTTAAAAATAAACTCCATACATTAAAAAAAAGTCTTAATTTCTTTATAAAACCAAATGACACCATTGTTGACTCTAAGTGAACAGGAACATGTAGGTTGTTTTTATCCCACATTCATTGTCTTTTAAAGATAATGCAAGTTTTGATGGTGCCTTTATGTGCCATCATTCTCTTCATATTGTGAAAAATGCTTTCATGTTTCTGATAGGGAAATGATAATTTGCAATCTTGAAGAGATTGTCATATAAAGGAGACTGCATGTACTGAGCTGCATATGCTGCACAGATGAGGTAATGTCTGTGGTGCACACTTGAGATTAACCTGTTTGAAGCACAGAATACCATTTTAATGATGAATTAAAAACCAAAGGGGTGTGTGTGTGTGAACATATTACTCTGGGCAAAAAGGTGAAATCCTTCTCTAAGAAGGTTAAACGTGAAAGAAAAACACTATGCTGCAGAAATGAGCTGGAGAATTAATGCATTGTCAGAGGGAGTTTGGAGAAAAAAAGAGTATCTTCCCAAGATGACATATGACTTAATGAGAGGCTGAAGAAATGTAGTGGAGGTGTAGAGGGGAAATAGATAAAAATAATTCCTGTTTCCTCTTACCATCAGACTTCCAGGTGTTACATGTTTTCTTTGCCTCTCGAGTCTAATAAAAGACTTGTGGGAGTCAATGAAAATATTTTTGCCTCTGTATTCTATTTTCCCCAATAATAGATATTCTGAGAAAAAAAAATGAAACACCATGGTAGTTTGAAAGGCATTTCTTTAGATGATGTAGATTGCAAATTATTTCCTTCAGGACAAGCAGTGCAATCTTGGGTCATAGTTCAGCTTTTAAACCAGTTTTGATCAATTTTCACAAAACCAAGGCTTTAAGAAAAGTAATTGCCAGGCAGCTTCAAAATCTACTTACTATTGCAAGTGATATGTTGAAACATACCTTTCTGAAAATGAGATATCATCCGTCCATATACTACCTGAAATAAACTGTTTTATATACAAAGAGGGGGAAGAGCATGTTTCATAAACTACTACACTGAAACTTTAGAAATTCAGCACGGTATTGAATATCTAGATAGATTTAGTAATTGCTGAGACTTTGTAGCCTAATGATTCAGTTTTTTCATTTTCCAGATGTTAGGAATTTCAGCCTCTGTTGTGCAAAGGAACTTCTTGCTTTAATTATTATATTTTGTTTAAACTGAGATTGTAAGCTGCTTTGCTAACATGCTCATTTATCATGACAGTCATAAGAGTACACCTTCAAAAATGGATTTTGTTTAACTGCAAAAGTGGAAAGCTGAGAGGTAGTTTCAGTAATTGAAGAAGGTTAATCTTGTATGGTGAACTTCTTGTGTGGATGATAACAAATGTCAGCAAAACTTCAATTGTTTGCTGATGTCCCATTGCCATTAGTTACAACAATATATATTATATCAACAGGACAATTATATTAATATAGAAGTCCTTAGATTTTTTTTTTATAATGGTAGAATCTGATTCTTGATAAACAAGTGGATGAAACACCTATAATTAAGCAACTGTACATAATGTTGATGGTTCTATGCCAGCCAGCAAGAATCTTTCTCCTGGAAAGGCAACCAGAGTACCAACAGAAGCATGATGCAGGTCAGAGGACTTTAATTCAAGGATTAATGACATGGAGGTGTGTCAGGGGAGGTTTAGGCTGGATATCAGGGAAAGGTTCTTCCACTGGAGGGTGGTTGGGCACTGGAACAGGCTCTCCAGGGAAGTGGTCACAGCACCAAGCCTGACAGAGTTCAAAGAAGCATTTGGACAGGCACATGGTGTGACTCTTGGGGATGGTTCTGTGCAGGGCCAGGAGTTGGACTCCATGATCCTGATGGGTCCCTTCCAACTCAGCTTATTCCATGATTCTTTGCTGCTTCAAGTCAAACTACAGCTGCAAGTGGTAAGTGATTTCAGTCAAGGCACCTTCCTGTACAGCATCTAGAGGAGTGGAGGAAGGAGTTCTCCTGGATTTGCTTCATATTACGCTGTGGAACAGGGGTTGGTGTCCTTGTGTCTTGCAGGCTCAGCACCACCACCGATGCAGCGGCCGTGCCGTGCTCACTTTAACCTCGGAGCGAAGGCTGCTGTGCCACGCCATGCCCTGCCTGCAGGGGGGTCCCGGACAGAAACTGCTACACTTCTACTATGCTTAGCCTGTGCAGTGAGCCTGAAGCTTCTGGGAAGTGTTGGATTCACTATAAATGTGCAATAAATTTAGCACTCGGGAAGTATTTTGGGCTTAGTGTGACTGTGTGAATCGGTTGTGCATTGTTAATGTTAACAGTTGTGCAGTCTGTTAGTGGCACATCTGAAGCTTCCAGGCAGTGTCTGACCCACGGTGTGTGACTGTGCAGTCAGAATCACAGGTGGGGTTGGCTTGGGAGGGACCTTTGAAGACCAGCCAGTCCGACCCTGCTGTCATGGGCAGGGTCACCTTTCACTAGACCAGGCTGCTCAGAGTCCCCTCTGGCCTGGCTTCGACCATTTCCAGGGATGGGGCACCCTCAACTTCTCTGGACAACAAGTTCACCTCCCTCATTGCAAAAAAATTATTTTTTATTCCTAATCTAAATGTCACCTCTTTAGATTAAAGCCATCATCCTTGGCCCTATTGCAGTTGATCTGGACAAAAACTTCAGGAAATGCATCTCATTTCTGAATTACAAGTAGCTGGAAAAGGGGCCCTGTTTGGGAAAGCCTGGGCTAAGGCAGCCCAGTGCAGATTGCTGCAGAGCTGGTCAGTGCCTTCTGACAATCAGGGAGACTTCAGCCTTGTCTTAGGTTTGTTGTTCCTTCAAGAGGGCTGTGTAAGGCCAGGGAAAAAAAAAAGAAGTGGAGTTTTTTCATTATGGCTTTGCATTGTCTTCCCATAAGCTGTGTATGAGGCAGTGATGGAATGGAGAATGTGGAGCTTCTAGAGGTGAAGTATTTTGGGGAAACAGGTACAGGTGTGCATCCAAGAAAGCAAAGTGTTTTTTGCCTGTTTTAATGAATCAGCTGAAGAGTGGATTTTTTTTCCTTTTTTTTTAATCTCATTGGAAATAATTTTACTGCCTAGTCTTGAACATGGAAGCTATTTTTAATTTTAAGAGGATTTCTCTCTTGATGAGGTGATAACCTAAAATGGCACAGGAGGGTCTAATGCAGCATGTTTTCATTCAGGGGCTCTGTTTTACAGTCAAGCCTAGTAATACAAAAAGGAAGCTTGAAAAGAAATTGTTAACTTTATAGAGCCAAAGTTGTTCACTTTTCTGCACATGTGTATTTATGGTTTTGAACATTACACTACAGCTTACATGACAAAGAAATACTTGGATCCCATGTGGTCCTCCAACTGCTTATATATATCCAGAATGTTGCTGTATATGTAGAAATACACATATTGCATAAAAAGCATCTTGGAGAAGAAGCAAGGGAAAGCTGCCCAGCACAGGACAGGAGGGGATCTGAGCATGGACTCCTAAAAAAACAATGAAGAAAATCATCGAATCATAGAATTGTTTCGTTGGAAAAGACCTTTAGACCATTGACTCCAACCATTAACCCAGCACTGCTAAGTCCACCACTAAACCGTGTCCCTAAGTGCCACATCAACATGTCTTTTAAATACCTCCAGGGATGGGGAGATGTAAAAGACTGAACTGTTAAGCGATAATGGCTCAAAACATTCCCCCATTTGTGGAGTGTGTGAGTATGCTTTGTTGAGATGGAGGTGAGCTTTTGGGTGTGTAATAGCTACACCTCTGATCTGGTAAGACAGAGGGTGAAAGAATGAGGGGCTATGAGTGAGATAGGAGACTGATCCTGTGGAGACAGATTGTGCCTCTCGTCATGCTAAATTGTCCTCCCTTGCACAAACCACTGGGTTGTGGGGCTGCCCGTTCCTGCCCCCGGGGAAGTACAGGGACACCGGCTGTGGCCTGAGGGTGTTCATCTCTGCTGATGGGCCATAATCGACTCAACTGCGCTGATGTGATGGGCAGCTGTGCTGTCTTAGAAGGTGTCAAGGACTCCCAAGCATCCCATGATCAACACTATTGCATCAAGCTCCCCGCCCTGGAGGAGGTACCTGGGCATTCCCACCTGAACCTGAGTGGATATAATCCCAACAGATGGTGTGTTCCAGAGATCTTTCCCCACCACTTCTTCAGGACTTCCTCCCCCACCTGATGGATCTGGTCTGTGACCAAGACTACACGCAGCCAAATCTTGTTGCGGGACTTGTGGGTGGTGAGATCTTCACCCCGGTCCTGTCTCTCTTTCTTTATTTTATGCTTCACGCTCTTGTTCTTTCTCTCTTTCTTCTCCCTTGTGCATGTCCTTGGATGATGTTGTCACACTTTCATATTGCAATGCTTTTATGTTGTTATATTACTATAGAAAATAGTAACCAAAATGGCTACACACCTGCTTTCCTTTGCAACCAAATTGTTCTACAATAAACCCTACATATGTATGTTCACAAACACAGATCACTCAGGGTCGTTTCGCTCTAACCTGCCCCAAGGGATCTATTAACAAGAACCTGGGTGACCCTCACCACCTATGGTGGGTCGTAACAGGACTCCACCACTGCCCTGGGCAGCCTGTTCCAGCGCTTGATAACCCCCTTGGTGAAGATTTTCTTCCTATTAGCCAATATACAAACCTTCCCTGGTGCAACTTCAGGCCATTTCCTCTTGTCCTATCACCTATTACTTGGAAATAGAGACCAACTCCCACATTTTAAGTTGAAGTACCCCAGGAGAACCATGACTAGCAATTGCAGGACTTGTCCCAGTTGTTTACAGAATTTTTCATCTGCCTCTTCAGCCTGGTTGGGAGGTCCGTAACAGACCCCATTATGGTATCTGCCAGGTTCTTAATCATAAAGACACAATGCCAGTGGTACCATCATTGAGCGCCAGAAAATCAAAACTGCCCCAAATATACAGGGCTCCCCCACTTTCTCTCCTTCCTTGCATATCCATTCTGAAGAGTTTATACCCATCTATTGCAGCTCTCCAGCTGTGTGAGCCATCCCACCACGCTTCTGTCATGGCAAATGTGCCACTGTTTTCCTGCTGCACAACGGCTTCCAGCTGCTCCCGCGTGTTGCATTGGTGCAGATAGATTTGCACTGGTCACAAGGTTGAAGCCCAAACAAAAGCCAGAGGGCAGAAGGAATGTCACCACGTTGGGAAATATGCACTCACAGCTAATACTGCTGCTGCAGATGGATTTTTCAGGCACCATAGCTGGTAGCTGTCCCAGAACTAGCAGAGTTGGTGCTTCTGCCCTACAAGCAGCTGATTGTGGGTGGTGAAATTGCTGCCTTAAAATCAAGTCAGGCCATGAACATCCTTTTTCTTTGCCCTTATTGTTTCTCTCTAGAGTGACTTCCAGGGCATCTTTAATAACCTTTCCTTGGCACNTTGTCCTCCCTTGCACAAACCACTGGGTTGTGGGGCTGCCCATTCCTGCCCCCGGGGAAGTACAGGGACACCGGCTGTGGCCTGAGGGTGTTCATCTCTGCTGATGGGCCATAATCGACTCAACTGCGCTGATGTGATGGGCAGCTGTGCTGTCTTAGAAGGTGTCAAGGACTCCCAAGCATCCCATGCCCGTTCCTGCCCCCGGGGAAGTACAGGGACACCGGCTGTGGCCTGAGGGTGTTCATCTCTGCTGATGGGCCATAATCGACTCAACTGCGCTGATGTGATGGGCAGCTGTGCTGTCTTAGAAGGTGTCAAGGACTCCCAAGCATCCCATGATCAACACTATTGCATCAAGCTCCCCGCCCTGGAGGAGGTACCTGGGCATTCCCACCTGAACCTGAGTGGATATAATCCCAACAGATGGTGTGTTCCAGAGATCTTTCCCCACCACTTCTTCAGGACTTCCTCCCCCACCTGATGGATCTGGTCTGTGACCAAGACTACACGCAGCCAAATCTTGTTGCGGGACTTGTGGGTGGTGAGATCTTCACCCCGGTCCTGTCTCTCTTTCTTTATTTTATGCTTCACGCTCTTGTTCTTTCTCTCTTTCTTCTCCCTTGTGCATGTCCTTGGATGATGTTGTCACACTTTCATATTGCAATGCTTTTATGTTGTTATATTACTATAGAAAATAGTAACCAAAATGGCTACACACCTGCTTTCCTTTGCAACCAAATTGTTCTACAATAAACCCTACATATGTATGTTCACAAACACAGATCACTCAGGGTCGTTTCGCTCTAACCTGCCCCAAGGGATCTATTAACAAGAACCTGGGTGACCCTCACCACCTATGGTGGGTCGTAACAGGACTCCACCACTGCCCTGGGCAGCCTGTTCCAGCGCTTGATAACCCCCTTGGTGAAGATTTTCTTCCTATTAGCCAATATACAAACCTTCCCTGGTGCAACTTCAGGCCATTTCCTCTTGTCCTATCACCTATTACTTGGAAATAGAGACCAACTCCCACATTTTAAGTTGAAGTACCCCAGGAGAACCATGACTAGCAATTGCAGGACTTGTCCCAGTTGTTTACAGAATTTTTCATCTGCCTCTTCAGCCTGGTTGGGAGGTCCGTAACAGACCCCATTATGGTATCTGCCAGGTTCTTAATCATAAAGACACAATGCCAGTGGTACCATCATTGAGCGCCAGAAAATCAAAACTGCCCCAAATATACAGGGCTCCCCCACTTTCTCTCCTTCCTTGCATATCCATTCTGAAGAGTTTATACCCATCTATTGCAGCTCTCCAGCTGTGTGAGCCATCCCACCACGCTTCTGTCATGGCAAATGTGCCACTGTTTTCCTGCTGCACAACGGCTTCCAGCTGCTCCCGCGTGTTGCATTGGTGCAGATAGATTTGCACTGGTCACAAGGTTGAAGCCCAAACAAAAGCCAGAGGGCAGAAGGAATGTCACCACGTTGGGAAATATGCACTCACAGCTAATACTGCTGCTGCAGATGGATTTTTCAGGCACCATAGCTGGTAGCTGTCCCAGAACTAGCAGAGTTGGTGCTTCTGCCCTACAAGCAGCTGATTGTGGGTGGTGAAATTGCTGCCTTAAAATCAAGTCAGGCCATGAACATCCTTTTTCTTTGCCCTTATTGTTTCTCTCTAGAGTGACTTCCAGGGCATCTTTAATAACCTTTCCTTGGCACATACACCAAAGGTATCTATTTTTTTCACTTTGTTGCCACAACAGCTGCGTATTTCTCCCTGTTTGCAGCCCCCACCCTCACCCCGAGGACATGATAGTAGGCTGTGAACTTCTGGAGTCAAGGATTAGTCCCTTAACTGCCATAAAAAGTAAAAAAAAATCAATCTCAATGAACCTTGGCATATTTTTCTAATTGATGTGGATGAGATGAAAGGGATAGCTGACTTCTGTGACCTCTGGAGGATAATTGTGTATCATATGTTGCATGAATAAAGGGGTGTGCCATAGCTGCAAAAATGGGAATTGACACCATTCTGCTCTTTAACAACATCCATTGGTGTGTGACGTCCAAGTACATTAACAGCTGTCACCCTTCATTTCTCTTCTGCTCACCTCCCACATACTTTGTTCATTTGCATGATGAAATTTGGTGAGTGAAATAGTTTGGTGCTTACAATTGTTGAGACTCTTGTTCCAACTTATTTTCATAAATGCAACTGTAATTATTAGTGTGCTGGTACTCTTTCCATCTTCACCAAAGCAAGACAGCAGGAAAGTCAGCAGAACATCTGGGCATTCTTCCGTATCTTGCTGTATTGGAACTTGGAGGAGGAGTGCCTTGACACAGGTCTACATTACAGGTAAGATACTTATCAAAGGAATAGCTTCTTCAGTGGTCCAAACTGACACGTCATCGTTAGGACTAAAATTGCTCTCCAATGGGTTTTTTCCAATGAAATCATTTTGAGTTGATTTTGTGGTATTTCCTTCTCAACCAAAAATGAGTAGTATTGAAAAAGTTTTGAGAAAAATTGGTTCATATTATACATTTGTGAAAGTAAGATTGCTTCCGTGTTTTTATTTTGTTAAAGCTTTTGTGTCTGGCTGTAAACCAAGCTTCTGTAATGTCTTACTTCTCACGGAAGGTTTCGTAGCAACTAAAGCTGAAGAGCATCATCTTACTACACCATTTCAGTCAACTTAAGAGTTGAAATGGTCATGCTTGAGTTTTAAATTATGAATTTAAGCACCTTTTGGAATTAAGAAGGTCTAACACAGTGTGATCTTGCCCTTCCCTTGGTTAGGATAGAGAGTTCTCCTGTTGCATAGAGAAGCTGTATGGTACTAATTACACTGTAGGAAAACTAGCACATACTCTGTGTGTGCGCTGGAGCTGGGTTTGTTCTGCTCTCATCTGGTCTGTGGGAATTTATTTGACAGTTGAAAGGATGTCTGAGCTGGCTGTTAAGTACTACCGGAGCATTAGGCAAATGGGACTGAAGATTCTGTTCAGGAGAAGGTCTGCTCAAACATCTGTCTTGCTAACTAATTATACTCAATATAGTTATACTCAGTAAACCTTTTGGTGAGAAGTTTGACTCCTGTTTTAGAGCTGCAGTTATGCTGTAAATGTTTTAGTACAAGAACAGTCATACTTCTTATGCTGGTACAAAGCAGAATAACTTCACTAAGCATCCTAAGGAAGTACTGCGATGTGGGCTAACAACATAAGTACTTTTACCAAGATGTATCTAGGTCCATGGTAAGAAAGACTGGAAATACAAATTCATGCTGGCACTGTTAGCAACACCTTTTAGTTTCACAGGGACTAATTTGCATGAGTCATGGATGATGAAAAGGTTATGTTTGAAGAACCTGGTTCGATAACCATTGAATTTAGATGGAGACTTTCCTGGGCTTCGGATCAAGTTATAATTTCCAACTCAAGTTATTTGTAAGTTAGAAAATATTTCAAATGCCTCTGGATTTCTTTTGATGTGTTGAATGTGTTCCAGAGTGAATAATGGTTTGAAGAAATAACATGTGCTTGACAGAGTGAACTTCAGAAATAGTACAACTTGCTTTTTACCACGGTAAATCTTTGCTATAGGAAAGTCATAGCTAAAGCCAGACCTGATTGTGACTGCACAGGGGGCAGTGCAAAGGAAGTTGATCAGACCATTTTCTATTATTCTGATTAAAAACCAGAGCAGCGCACACCAGGCTGTGAATTAGTTTGGAAGGTAACATTTTGATTTGTGGAATAAACAAGAACGGGCTAAAGCAGTTATTGTGAGCAGCTTGCTTGAAAACCACATTAAGCCACATAGGAGGTCTGTTTAAAATTACTTTGTTTAGCAAAAAAGCAACAATTACAATTAGAAGCAGTTAGGCTGTTAACATCAAAAACTAATTTCCTAGCTGAGACTTCATGGAAATATCTGTATGATATGAAAGACCTAAATCCAAACATTGGTCAAAAAATCCTGAAAATGTCCGGAAATATGTTTGTATGTGATCTTTGCCTGGTATCTTTGAACTATCTGAACTTTTCCACCTTTTATTTTCAGGAGAAACTGTGAAATGTAGTCCTCTGGTTATGCTTGGCTGTCAAATTACGTTTCTAGGAGCTGGCAAGTCCCGTAACTCTCTTATGCAAACTCTCTTCTTTAGCTGCCCCATGTAATGAGAGAATGTATGTTTGGAAACATCACAACATTTGGAGTGCATGGGCTTTCTTTCCAACCACTCCTTTCTCCCAGCCACAGCCTCTGCATTTATGTGGGCTGTGGCTGCAAAAGCTACGCCTGCCCTGGTGCCCACGAGGTCCAGCAAGCACAATTCTCTCTGAGCACGGTTTCAGCTGGGTTTCTGTTCTACTCACAGCTTGTGCAACTCATTTACTCCCTGACTTCGGTTACTCTGATCCTATTATGTCCCAGCTGCATTCTTTACACTGTCGGCCTATAAAGCACAGATTAATTTAAGATGATAATTTTCACCTAAAAAGCATTTTACAGCATAGAGCTTGGCTGTTTGCAGATCATCTTCAGCCTTCCCCTTCTGGGTATCTGTGGTCAGTCACAGTTCACTGTGTAATGTTTCCCACCCTCTTGCACTAAATTAGGGATGTACACTTCTCCTTACCAGGGTGCAACCTGCTTTGTTTCTCACCTGTCTGAAAAAGCTTATTTTTTAGTCTCACTATGTAATGGAATTTGACTAGTAACAACAGCTCTGTGACTTCTTTCTCTTCTTCTGGGAAGTGATGTTTGTCAAGAATCCAACAAATGCTGTTTCAGTAATAATCTTGGCAGTAAATGTACAGTTGCTCAGTGGTAATGTAGGGCACTGTGCCTTTGGAGAGGGTCTGGATAATGAGCCCTGTTCACTAGCACAAGAAAATATATGACAGCAGCTTGTCTCTGGATGTTTTTAAGTATAGAACCCCATTTTGGGAAAGCATTTTGTATTTAAAACATTTGTATTCAAAACATTTGTATTCTAATTCTTCAGAATAACCATACATTTAAAGCATGAGCCTTCAACTGCAATAGATATTATCAGACTGGGTGACTTCTAGGATATGAGTTGTGATCTGCTCTTCCACTGCAGCATCATCTAACGAATTGATGAGACATATGATGCACCCTCCCCAAGAGGGCAAGTTAGAGCCCTGTTTGATTACTTAAAGGCTGAACTGAGGGTTCAAAGCTAACCCCCAATACTTGAGAAGGAAGAGCTGCTCCATAGTGGACCTTATGAGAATGACAGTGTTTTCACACCCATCTTCTCATGTGAAGAACCTGTTCCTTTATCAGCTCTCCCTTGCCCAAATGTGCCCATGAAAACAATCGTGTTGGGCCAGACAACTCAGTACTCTGAATGGAACCACAAGGTGTGCTTGTGGGGACTGTGTCTGATGAAGAAGCTGAGTTAAAATGGTGGGAGATACAGGCTACACAGTGCTTGAGGAAATGTTTCTGTCAGAAAAATATCCCACCCAAAAAAGGTGTTTCCACAGACTCGTCTGGGCCACAGAAAAATCTTATTTTGATGATGGAGATGTTCCACATGGCCATCTTCCTGCTCAGTCTTTTCTGTATTAGCATACTATCATATGATACAAGTCCAGCAGTTTAATTATGTTTTACAGGGTTATCTCCTTGAACCTCTTACTGCGTTGCTTTCAAATATGCTGCGGGTTTTTGGGGGTTTTTTTTAGGGTTGCTATTGTCTGCTTTCTAGGCTGATCAATTCTCCCTGATTCACTCCACTACTCTACTTCCAATCTTACACCATAGCACCTTTCCCATTATTTCAGGTGAGAAGGGAACTACTGTAAAATGCTTTTATGGTGTTGTCAACATAGTATTTTATGCCTTTCCTTTTACATCATAATCTTTATGGTCTGAGATTTTTCTCTGCTCCCATATGGGACTGTCCCCCCTGACCCCAGTGCAGATGCAGATAATGCCAAACCCAGGGAGTGTGTTCTCTGTAACTTCTTTGTATTTTGTTTCTCATTCTCAGCTTTATTTCTTTACTGGCCTCAGTACTGTCTCTTCCTTGCTGCTTTAGAAAAGGTTTTTTGGTTTGTGCTCTCCTCTTACCCTAAACCCTTGTTACTGCAAGGGTTTGTAGAAGTTACTGTAGAACCCCACTAGTGACAGGTCACCAGTCTGATGTCACCCCATTCACTGTAACCCTTTGTGACTGACCCGTGATCCAGTTGCTCACCCACCACATGATGTGCTTATCCAGCTGTGAGCTGGACATCTTGTGCAAAAGGACACTGTGAGAGACAGCACTGAAAGCTTTACTGAAATCCAAAAAAAGATCACATCAACAGGCTTTCCTTGATCAGCTAGGTGGGTTACCTTGTCATAGAAGAAAATCAGGTTTGATAAGCAGGACTTTCCCCTCATGAAGCTGTGCTGGCTGTGACCAGCGACTGTGTTGTACAGAAAGCACGTTTTCCTCCCTCCAGACCAGGACCTCCAAAAGCACCACTGTAGTGCTGGGTCCAGTTTCAAGGCCACAAATGCACTCAGCTTTCTCCCTTTCAACTGACTCAGTGCCATCCCACTCTCCTGCATTGTGGGGGGAAAGAGCAGCTCAGCACAGAGATGCTGCAACTTGTGGCATGTGAAACACAACTTGCAAACTTCTGCTCCAGAGCACTTCAGAGTGTAATCAGATCAAACACTGTAATTCCTTCCACACACATCTTTGCTGACTGAAGCAGCAGAGTAGTACCAAGCAGGCCAGCATGTATATCACCACTTAACTAAAGGCAGATTCTTTCCATTCTACCCTATGAAGAGATGATCATCATTGCACAGTACAATTTGATATTTTAACACCTTAAATACAAAGTCTTTGGTGCAGCTGATGTACAAATAAATTTCTATCTAAGACTTACTTCTGAACTAACAGTAAAGAGTAAAGCCCTTCAAGGCATAAAATATTTAGTTTTGTTATGCAATTCCACAGTGCAAAGAAAGACAGGGCCCTGACCCAGAGTGTGAAGTTCAATTTAGCATTACGTGCCTGGTTAAAGGAGGCACTCATTCATCAGACCTACTTGGCAGAAAGGATTCTTATGCATCACTCGAATCCAAGGTGCTGGGATAAACAGGCACATCTCGGGAACACAGCACTTTCTCTTAACCAGAATCAAACATGACACTGTTATTCTCAGGTGGTGGAAGACAAACTAGAATTGTTGTCAGCCCAGCAATTGGAGCTAGCCCTTCTCTCTGCCCTGGTATGACACATGCACTATAGACATTAGAGTGACTGAGATATTCTTGTAACAAAATAGCTTTATGCATCCACTTAAAAATAAATAAAATGGAAAAGAAAGTAGAGTGCTTTGGCCTTGGGCAAAGTGAAATACCAGAAATGCAATGAGTTAAATTACCTTCCAGGCTTGTGTGGAAGTGCTAAACGTCTTCAAAACACAAGGTTCTTACACAAACACCATTTATTCCAATAGGACACACATTGCTAAATAAAATGAATTCACTATGAATGAATCAGATCAAGTTGGAACAAAGTAGAAGCTTTTTATAAGCTCAAAGCATATTGGGCAATAACTAAAATGCCTACAAATATTCAGAGCACTGGGTAAGAATGAATTTATGTCACCTTGCAAGAAGTATTTTTTGTTTCTTAATACCTATGGCCAAATAATTATTTTATTTGATTATCACTAATGGAGATGAGACACGAAGCTGTGAAAAGGGAATATGATGAGAAAAGCTAAGATCATGATACTGTTTACTTTGGGAAAAAAGAAAAGCAGTATTTTATTGCAGTTACAGCAACAACCACAGCCAAGCATCAGCTGTGCTCATTTTGAAACTGCATTTTGTGCAAACAGCAGTTATGACAATTTTTTTTATTAGATGGTAAATGAATGGCTAAGAAATTCTCAAAACAGAAATTGAAGAAGCACCGTTTTACCTTTTTTTTTTTTAAATTAGGCATTACAGAAAATTGAATAGGCCATTCTGCCTTGCTCAAACCATTCTGATAATTTTGTTAAATAAGAGAGGGAATATTCAATTTAATATGTGTAAAAGCTAATATTTACATTGTTCAGTACACAGAGGCAGGATCACATTAAGAGAAACTGGAAGAGGGAGAGAATAAACTGTTCTTAGGGTCCACTGTAGATAGAACAAATATTAATGAGCTTAAAGCACAGTAATGTAGTCAGGTAAGATTTTAGGAAAAAATCTTTGTAATGGTAGAGCTAGTGAGGCATGTGAAGAGATAGCACAGGGAAGTCATGGAAATACCCTCCCTGGAAAAGATTAACCCAATTTTCACCTAAGTTTATTTACAGCTGAACTGCTCTGGGACACACTACAACTACCTCTTCAAGTCCTCTCCAGTCCTGTTTTTTAACAGTTTTAATAAAGCAATTGTTAATGATTTCATCTCACACAAATGACCTTTGTCACTTGGCATTGTAAGGAATACGCTGATTGCAAGAAACAATTCCTGCCATAGAGAAATCAGGACAGACAGAGATGAAACAGATTTCTCCTTTAAGTTAACTGCTCTCTTTGTATTTTTTTCCCCATTAAATAGATGAGTTTGAGAGAAACCGAATGGACAATACATACAGAGAGCAGACACTGGATAAAGGTAGGCTTTGAGACCACCAGAATGCAGTGGTCCCACTTGATGCAGAGACTTGCTAACTAGTATTACTTTGGAAAAGAAGTGTGCACAAGGGAAGGAGCTGGAAATCCAGATTATACAATTAGGTCATATAGTTGACACAGAAAATTATTGTTTCCAACAATTTTTAATTTAATTATTTCTTTTGTTGCAGTCTTGCATTAACAATCCAGCTGGATCTCCTACGTGGAATATCATCATTGCCTTCAGGAAAGAAAACCTTTCCTTACACATTGCTATATACACACTTCTGCTAAAGACAGGGTCCTGCAGCTGCTTGCTGCCCACTGTGGCTAATGGTCCATGTAACCTGAGCAGCATTCCTTGAGCACCATGTTCACACTAAACGCTCAGCAGCTGGAGCAGCTGTGTGAAGTGCAACCTTAGATTACTAGAAACATCATTAAGTAAGTAATTAAGAAGCTGAATCTCTCCACTCTCTATCATTTCACCTACTTTTAATAGAATAGCTCCTCAGCCACCTTATCTTTGGGGTGTATCTACTTTATCATTAATTCAGTCATGTATTTTACAGGTAATACTGCTGAAAATATCTTTTGCTACATCTGTGCAATAAACTGAAAAGACCAGAAAGTGACAAATGTATTAAAAGAATTAAAAGTTAAGTCAGAATAAAGACAAAAAGACACTTTTCTGCCATTTGCCCACCATGTGCAGCACAGGCTGTCTCATGCACTGAAAGCCCTGACAATCAAAGTCTTGAAATTCTAGAACAAAAATCCCTCTCTCCTTCCCATGAAAGTCTGAACTTACTCCCAAATACTTTTAAAATAATTGGTTTAGCATAAGATCACAGCTAGCACAATTATGCCAATCCTTCTATCAATTAACTATTGCGGATGATCTTCCTGTTTTGTCATTAATACTAGGATTTAGTCCGTAGATTTGCCAATTACAAACCTCAGTATTTGCTCTCAGAGCCAGTCTCAGCCCAAAACCCCAAAGACTAAATGTTTCAAGCCCCTTAAAGTAAGCATGGAAGAAGCATGTTAAAATCTAGTGAAAAACTTCAAGTTTAAGTTTTGTCTTACTTTTTTTCCCTTTGTGATACAGGCATTTAACATCCAAAATTCACCTGTAAGCAATCAAAACCGTAGGTGAAACACAAGAACAAAGGATTTACCTAGTGAGTCATCAAAGTGCTTTATTTTATAAAGCCTTGCTCATGTTTGGAGTGTAATCTAAGCACTAACATACACAATAATGAGTCTTCCTTGTCCTGTCCAAATAAACAGTTTATCAACAAGAATGAGTGACAAAAATGCTACACAGACAAAAAGAATGCTTTGCTGCAAAAGTCTAAAATGGTTTAAAAATGTACACTCGTTGGCCGCAATTAAATATGTACTCCAAGTACCTTATTTCTACTCCAGGGCGTCCCTGTGGCCTCATACCTTCAGAAGCTTCAGAAAACAAAACTTGTGTGAGAACATAGACAACCAGGGTGTTTAGGGAGAGGACAAAAAAAAAAAATCAAGCCACAGTACCAACTTATTTAAATACATACAATACAAAAGTATACACATACATTACAGTGCTGCAGACATCACTAAGTCAAACGTAACAAAAAATCCTGTGGGAAAGGTCGGGGAAAAGAAAAAAAAAATTAGTACACAGCAACAGGGATCGTATTGCCTTTGGCCGCTGAAGAGAGAGTAATTAAGGGGTTGCTGTTGCATGGGCTCCTCTGAAGTGAACCACAACAGAGGTTATGCACAGTTGCAGCTGAGTAGCACTGACATTAGTTATGGAGAAGGCATGCCGGCACTCCTGATCCCAGTTAGAAACGATGAGAGGGAGGTTTCACTTCTCTTACGTTGCCTACAAAATCTAACAACTTCAATAAAGAAATTTTAAAGGCACAGCTTTAGCACAGTGTATAAGTAGATAAACTTTTAAGCATATGTAAATTTGTCTCTTTCAAGCATGGAGTCTTTCAGGGAAAAATACAAGAGGAGAAGGAATACAATGTTGTTTAAAAATTTTAAACAAGTTAAACATGATCAGCACAGTTTCAGGCAATGTACTATACAATCAAAATTGAGTAAATGGTAGGACAGGTCATTTTGATGCTGAAAGACAACCTTGGGAAAAATCCCTCTGAAATATCCTTTCGCATTTTATTGTAAAAGAGTCCACGATGGAGGTGAGCGAGACATTCACTTTAGTACACTACTGCACATTACCTCTTGGAAGATGACAAACATTACTTCATTTGTACTGCAAAATAACTTTACATGTAAACTCAAAAGTCATATATTGTACACGGCTCTGAAATTCAGAAATATCCCTGCTTTCCTAATAATGTAAACAGTAAAATTCAGGGTTCATTTTTCAAGGGATAATCTATAATAAAATACCGCTGTTTCAATAGTACAACATAAGCATTTAAACTTCAAATTCCCAATAAATTACAAGGGAATGGAATTTCTATGAGTGTGCACATCTTTCAGGATGGGTAGAAGATGAAGCTACTATTGCCCAAAACTATGCACTTCTTCAGATAAGCTTTTTTTACACTTGTAACATTATTAGCTCCTATATTGCAAGAATATAAAACAAATGAAAACTTCAGGTAACAAAGTGAAATAAGAAAAGTTTTCCCTTAACAGAAGTTTACTATAGCAAAAATGTACACATAGCATGAATTAGATTAGCTCTTTGTAAGGTAAGAGATGCCAGCTCTCAGATGTCTGAGGCTGAACTTCCTGATGCAATGCGCTGAAAAAGAAGACAAAAACAGGAGAGGGAGGAAAGAAAAGGAAAAAACCCAACTGCTAGGAACCAAATGGGAAAAGCCTCTGGCACCAAGGGCTGTTGCAGCTGCTTTTTTTAAGGAGTGCCAGTGTGCAGGGTGTAACATTCGCAGTAAGGTCTTCATTATTATCGTCATCATCATCATCATGAAGAATACTGTCATGTATCTTTTTTCAAAAAATAAACTGATCCACAGTTTACAATTTGATATCAATATTGTAAATTTAACATGCATTTACTCTTCCCCACCCCCACCCCACACCTCTTTGCTCATTTATTCCACTTCAGCTGGTAGCATCAGAGTATTACTGTCACAGTGCACTCTGAGTAAGCTGTTCTATTTATTTAAATTATTTTAAATTTTTTTTTTGCACACACAAAAGAGTCAGAAATAGCTAGAACTATGCTGGGAATATCAGGCAGCTGTTAAAGCAAGTACTCCACCCCACTTCAGTCATCTTTGCCAGCAGATGTAAACAAAGGGGCTGCTTTCTGTAAGATGAGCGCTTCTCTGAGTTCCTTTTTTCCCCCTACACTTGTAGCCACTGCTGCTGTCCCCAGGTCTCGTGTCTGTCCTATGTAACATGATAGGTTACGTCAAGATGTTGGCAATAAAGTCCAAGAAGCGCTTTGAATACTGTTCAGGATTTACAGTTGAAATTTCTGCACCAGCCTATACAGAGAATTGGGAGGAGAGAAGAAAGAAGGAAGAACCAGTGTTTTATTTCATGCTTTTGTCACTGAGGATGTTAATAAATTTTGTATGCAGTTTCAGAAGCAGAGACTGGAAACACAGATTGTAATGGCCCTCAAGCAGAATCTTACTGGTGCCTTTTTAGGCTTCTCACGAGGACACTGATAGTCAGTACTCACCACTGTAACAGCTATCTTCCATTTCTCTGAAACATATTCCTTTTACTTTCTATACTTCTCTTTACTTTCATTGTACTTCAGTCTTCTATATGAATTTTTACAGCACAATTAGCCATGCTACCCACTGATTCACCAGCCAATTCTGGTCTCTTGAGCAGCAGTGCCTTCACACAGAGAAGACTGAATCGCCATACTTAGATCTGGCATGTCAACACCTGTGTAATGTACTATTATCTGAATGCTAAATAGCCTGCTTTGAAATACATGGTAACAGTAACACTTTTTCAATGTTTATGCATTTAAATCTGGACTCACTGAATAAACCATACAATTGTTATTTCAATGAAGTCATGATTTCATGAATATTTTTGCTTGAGTTTTTCAGAGCCTTACCCACATTTTTATTTATATTTTTCCTGTTTTACAAAGGAGGAAAGTTGCATGCATGCAATTAATGAATGAACTTCAGTGTCATGTGGCTCAGGATGGAGACACCGAAATAAAATGGATGTAGGAAAGTAATGTTCTGTAGTAAGTTCTAATCACAATCAGCTTCAATAGTCATAGCTGTTGCTCACAACTTATTTCTATCCGTTATTTAAGCTAGAAGTGTGAGTTTTTAAAGTCTGCTACTTTCATAGTTCAATAATAATGCCAGATAATGGCTGCATATGGTCTGCATCAACTTTCAGCTGCCCAGAGAGCAGAGAGAGTAATGAAAGCATTGCTTTAGAGAGACAAAAAAACCCCTCCTACAGGCCTTTGCAGGTCACATCATTCTCTACTGTAACTAAAAAGCCCTGAACCCTTTGCCTAAAACTTCCCACAATGCCCTGACCCTTTAGATACTTAGACACAGGAGGGATTTTAGCCTCATGAATGAATATGCTCTTTTAAAAAAGTTTATGAAATTTGAACCTTAAATTACCACAGGAGTGATAATGGTAGATATAAATCATAAATCTGGAAGACCGGGCTGTTTCACCACAGTTCTCTGGTGTCTGCTGCTAAGCAGCAATTTCAGTCAAAATTAAATAATGGCAGTCAAACAGAAGTCTTCACTGAACAGCCTCTGAGTATTTAATATGTACATTTATTTTTATGCCTGATTTTGCAAATTGTACTTTTTTTTCCTGAAGAAGTCCTCTAGAGTGAGCCACATTATATGCTGAAGAACTAACTTTCAGCAGGCTGTACCAAATAACAAAACCATCCTTAAGGCCCTGCATCTGCAATTAGATTCATGACAACTTTCATAGAGCAGTGAACAGCTCTGTTGGTAAGAATAAGGACACAAATTTAGGACAAAGTCTTAAAAAGCATCTCAACAGAGCTCTTGGTGGGTGAGAAAGCTGTGCATACAGCTGAACAAGGAGTTCTACTCTCAGTATGTCATGTGTAGCAGTTACTCTGTACATTTTTATTGCACATTAAACTTGAAAAAAAATTCTGATCTATTTCCCCTTTGCCTAGATTTACTGAACTGTCCTGTCTCAGAGCACTAAACAAAAATGCATGAATATAAATGGAGTAAGAGGAAGAAACCGACCCAGGTACTTACCCCATGCTTTACTGTTTTTGCAGCATGGGCAGCTTTCTTTTTTGCATCATAATGAGTAAGAATGTCAATAATGGCCATAAAGTACACTTCCTTCCTGGGCGCATCTGCAAAGGCAAACACAGGGCAGTAAGAATGACTTCTGAAACATCTTAACAAGTCCTCCTAACAAAGGAGACTTGGTGAGACTCAATCAGCAGCTAAGAAAGGTCAATGTCACTCATAATCAAGATCTGTAAAAACCACAGGCTCAAGCTGTCCTTAACTGAGAGTTTAACTGCACTTACATATAATGCAAAACCCCCTAAATGAGTGTAAAATAAAAAAAGAGCATACAGAAATAGGAATTATTGCAGAGTTAAAGTAATGTGGATTTCATCATTCTTTGTGGAAAAATTATGAAGTTTTCCATGAAAGGTAATGCTTCTGTATCAACAAACAAGATCATATTTTCTTTATGAATAAAACCATATATTTATCTATGTCAATGCTTATGGAAAAAACCCAACTTTCCAGTCTCGAACAGCCACAGGTAACTAGCTATACTTAGTTTTACATACTAACATCAAACTCAGTTTCAGGCTTCTTACACACTCCTTATGATGACTTTCTTAGCCAGAACACAGAAATTGGGTATGAGTGCACACATTTTCAAAAAGCAACCAAAAAAGTGAAATATTACTTGGAATGCTTCTTTTCTCATTCTTTTTAGACTGTGTTTAACAGTGTTATCTGCCAGAAAAGACCAATTACAGATACTAGACTTCCTGAAAGGGATGAAAACCCCATGAATTAACTGCCGAAGAACTGGTGAACTTCTAAAGCTAAGCATTATAGAAATCTTCTTTCTGCTGCACCAAAGAGCAAATTTCCTTTCCCACAGAGTAAACTTCTATTTTTCAGTTCACATTTGCCTTTACATGGTTGTGAGGACTTTAGGATTGCGATGCAAGAATCAAACCACCTTAACATAAAAATATTTCTTACTGCTTACTTTCATGGGATTTTATTCCATAAACATCAATAGCTGGATCAAATTCCCCTGGAGCCAAAGGCAGTGAGCTGTTCAGTGTATTTCCTGGACTGTCTGGAGGGGTTCCAACAGGGTGGGTCCCATCACTTTCACCTTCCTCTTCTCCATCATTCTCTTCACACTCTATTTCTTCCTGTTCAGCTCTTTCAACATCATGAATTCCAACAAGCAAGCTGTAGTCCATGAGTTTTAACTGAGCAAGGAACTAGAAAGTGATAATAAGCAATCCATCAATATTGCTGAAAAACAACCTCCACTTACAAACAGAAGTTACACAAAGGTGTCACCAGCTGAGAAAAATTTTTAAGGCACTTCTGAGAGAGAGCAAAAGGGAAGATTAAGTGATAAAGCTGGCAAAGACATACTTGATTTTATTAAAATGTAGTAACAGCACACAAATGACTTGAAACTTACATTGTAGCCCACTCCTCCAAAATCCTCAGGAAAAAAAAAATAGTATGTAGTGAAGAGCAGTGTGCTTGCAAACCAATGACTGTTACTCCTGTCTTGTGTTTCAGTTAAATTACAGAATCATAGAATATGGTTGGAAGTGACCCCCAAGGATCATCAAGTCCACCTCTTGGCCCTGTTGCACAGAAACATCCCTAAGAGTCACAGCACGTGCCTGACAGCAATGTCCAAATGCTTCTTGAACTCTGTCAGGCTTGGTGCTGTGACCACTTCCCTGGGGAGCCTGTTCCAGTGCCACTCCTCATACAGCTTCCCCTCAAGGCCCTGGACCATCCTCTCAGCCCTCCTTTGGACAGCTTTATATCTTTCTTATGTTGTGGTGCCCAAGACCACACACAGCACTTGAGGTGGGGACTGCTCTGACACTGCTCAGTGCCCAGACCAGCCTCTGTGCCATCAGGTGCACAGCGTGCTATGATCTGGTGCTGAACCTACCCTCTCAATCCCTTTTAAGTCTTATTAAAGAATCATGAAAAAGTGTTCAAATATTCTTGCAGTAGAAAGCTGCGAAGTTTTACACCCTGAGGACATGAAATGATGTTGTATTCTCTTCACAGAGACAGGCTCATGATTTACATCACGTAAGCAAAACATGTATGTGAATGAAAGGGTGGTTTTGAATAAAGAACAAGGATGGGAGATTTTAGAAAATTAAAAGATGAATACACTCTATGTACAAACAAAGAGTTATTTTAGTTGAGGAGACCAGGATAAGGCAGAAAGAGGAGGATGGAAATAAGGAAGGTATAAAAGCAGGAAAATGGGATAAACAGCTCAAGGGGGTGAGGGATAGGCAGGGCAGTGCTGTGCTGCAGCTTAAAAGCAGTACTGTGATTTGTGAAGCCCATGCTTATGGTATGCAGAGAAAGTGGCTGAAAATAAAAATTGGTTCAGTTTTTATAAACTCTAAATGGTTATAAAAAGAAGTTAGAGCAGACCAGGGAAGAAAGCATTTAAGCTAGACTTTGGCATAGAGATAGTGATGGTGATGAAAAAGATGAGTATAAAAAACTAGGTAATGAGAAACTCCAGTTTGTCAAAATCTGATTTTGAGAAAAGAAATGAGCTGGAGATAACCATAAATTCAAGTGCTAGAAGAAATATTGTGAGATTGAGAAGAAGTTTTAAGAAGAAGAAACTGTTTTTTAATGATTTCAATATAATTTATTTCAATATAATACAACAATAGACTCTTCACAAGACTGGAAGGGATCTACGTTTGAAGAGACGATGCACAACAATATACAAGACAAACAGATGAGACTGGCCAAAGGCCAGTGGAAGATGGGGTGGAAGAACTCCAGGCACATTATTCACTAAATACAGGGGAAAAAAAATCTACCAATAATAATACAGAACAGCATGAAAGAGAATGGACTCTTGGGAAAAAAAACCGAGCTACAAATTAGAAGAGAATGGCTCTTGGAAAAAAGTGTGCTGCCGCTAACAACAAAAAGACTTAGGGAGATCAGCACAAGGAAAAAAAAATCTGATTTTAAATGGAAAAAATATGTACTTTTTCTCAGGACCCCTGCAATGGAATAAGGAGGTGGGAAAATAGACAAGGGGACATCAAAACAGCAGTAATAATTCGTGTTTGAACACAGAAAGAGAACATATGAATTGATTAGGAGAGAAATATAGAAACAAAACTTAATGAAAAACAAAAACAGATACAAAGCCACATAGCTCAGTAAAGTACTCCATATGTTTAACTATAAATACTGTCTGATAAGATAATAATATACTAAGTATCATGCATTTCTTTTCATTGTAGTGAAACATGAGCATTTACACATTGGTTACAAAGTGTGTCTATCAGTTCTCTAATAAGGGCAAAAGAACCAACAAAAGTAAAACAAGGTTAAAGAACAGCTTGCCATTGTCAAAATCAGGAGCCAGATCACCTCACACTAGTGGTTTACAGGGATATTAAACTATTCTCTGTATAAACTTCAAACCCATAAAAACAGCCTCTCAAGACATAATCTGGAATCTGCCATTATATTCCCAGTCTGGCAAATGATATAGATCATACACTATCCACTTTTCGGAGCAAGAAAGTATCTTCCACATTCCTTCCACACACTTAAGATATTATCTGCAACCTACTTACTGTAAAAGCAGTAGTCAGCAACAGCAGTACATGTTAAAAGAGCACAAAATTTTAACCCAAATAAACTTATCTCTAGAGCTGTGATATCAGTAGAGTACAATATTTTAAATATAAAATAAACACACACTGATATTTCACAAAATATTTATGCTTTCATCATCCTCACCACCATAAATTTCCCATTGTTACTATGATGGGAAATTAGATTTCCTCAGAAGCAAATTACTGGGTAAATTCTAAAGTAACAGTATTTTGTTTTGTGCAACTAATGAGATACAGATTTGAAGAATTCAAAAAGTCAATTCACAGAGCTCTTTTGATATAAATAGCTGAAAGCCTTACTAAGTCACAGACACATTTTGCTACCAAGTCTCTTCCAAGACTGCCTTTTTACTTGAAAACAGATTTTAGGCTTTGAGTATAAAGCTGCAAAATACTCTGTTTAGGAAAAATATTTCCAATTATGCAAACTAAAGGCAAGTTGTGTGAACAAGTTAGTCTGATATTTATTTTATTAGCTGAACAAAATCAGTAAAAATATTACATTAAATTCATACATTAACATTTTTCTTTCAAGTATTTACTATATTCAGCCAATTACAAATTTATATGAAAGACTACGTTAAGATAATGAGAATCCAATTGCTGTATTCTGATTACTGAAGCACTCTACTGTTGTGATACTAAGAATGATTTAAAACTGGATTACTAATATGAAACAAAAAGGACATGCACAGCTGTGAGTGGGGAAAAGCCCCTCCTCTGTTATGGACTACAGTCCATATTTGGCCTTAGCCCTGGTGGACCTCCACCTGTAAAATACAACCAACAATACTCACCTCTGTCTCGGGAGCATTTGGAAGCACTAGGTTTGTAAAGCATTTAAGTACTAAGCAGTGCCATCATTTTAACATCACATCATCAAGGCAGGAACAATGTATGGCAACCAGCTATGGCAGCAAGCCATTTATCACATCAGCAAAGCAGTGATCAACTCCTGAAAGTTTAAATTGTGTTTCATTTAAAACAGTCAGTGCTTACAGTCTTATAAACAAGAATTTTCATTAAAGAATCACAGGTGTGTTTTCCTGGGATATCCGTCATTTGCCACACATTTTAATAGCATGTAACTGAACAGGCACATTCTTACCTCAACATCCTTTTTGAGTTTCTCAAGGAACATCTTTTTGTTACTCTCATCAATATGAATCTTTTGGCCATCATTAATAAAATCATTGTCTTTGAACGTCGGCAGCTCTTTGGCCTAAAACAAAACAAAATTCCTGTAAGTGCAGGATTGCAAAGAGGAGTGTGGTGAAGCTGCTGGCCTGGTGCAGCCCCAGCTGGCAGTAGGGCCTCCAGAGATCCCCTGTGCCCGAGAGGGCACCCCCAAGCTGCCTCTCCTCCATGGCATGAAGCTCTCCATAACTGCACCCATGGAGCTCTTTCCTTAGTTTATCCCACCTGGAAACAGCTTAGAAGGTATATATTTACTGGGAAGCAAATGCAGCTAGGACAAAATCTCCAACTCAGTACCGGATTTGCATTGAACACTGATTTGCATGGAGCTTCTTCCAAGATGTCATTTGTCAAAGCGACTGGCAATAAGTGAAATCGAAACACAATCCATACCTCATAACAAAGGGCCTACATCAGATCTTACAGAGGAAGCCAGACTGGGTTGCATTTTGCACAACTACTGTGAATGTTTACAAGTGACTAATACCAAATAATTATTGAAAAGCATCAAATGAACATGAATTATGAAATTCTGCTTAAAAGTAGCAAATGCCAGAGAAGACCACTGCCTCTTCAATATGTAATTAAATATTCTTGATGTTGGAGCAACTTGATCATCTTCAATTCTCCCATGAAGTGATTTGCAACAGCGCTAAGGAAAGTCAGAGTAACCACTGGATTCAGTACTAACACACCTCAAATGGGCTCAGTTTTTAAAGGGCAGTGACTGGAAGATTACTCAAAAAACCACAGCAAACAAACAAAAGAGCAGTTCCTTCAGGGCATTTGGTCAAGCAAACTAGAAGCAATAGTAACAGCCTGCACAGACCTTTTAAAAAATTGGCCCATTAAGAGCAATGAACAGCCTTTCTCCCTGCCCTACCTTCAATCAGTAGTATGGAAGAACAGGTTTTCTTCACAAAGCAAATGTTACAGAACAACCAGTGCTGCAATTCCTATGAACTGTCAATGGCCATGAACTAGTGAGTACCCCGAATAAGTAAGTTCCCCTTAATCTGAAAGTCCTTCTGCTAGGAATAAAAAGCAGCTAACATCAGCCTATGGAAATGTCGTCCAGAAGTTTGACTAGTCAGACATTGCTTATAATCTTACTGGAGATGGTATTTTTCATAAAGTTTATTTTCTTCCTATGACACAGTAAGGAAAAGAATCTGAGAGGTTCTTTCCTCTGCTCCAAAATATATATACTGTAAAGCAGAGCATTAAAATGTGAGCACCATAGCAGACTCTGAAAGGCCCTTATAGATCTTCACAATGGCCAAAAGTTCTTTTTGCTGTGTGCACTGAGGCGGCCAAAATACTCAGTTCCCCAATTGTCTGAATTCATTTTTTGGACCTGGAATTTGTGAATTGTTTGAGATCCCACAATGCTACTCTTGTTTAGGAAAGCAATTCTTTTCTTCCAAAAACTGCTCAAAACCACTTAAGGGATTAGAAACATTGTAATAGTTATGAATCATTTATTAAATCCATGGCATCCTGATACCTGTGAAGTTTGGAAAAAAATAAGGTCTTAGTCTGGCTGCTCTGAATTATTATTGTCTTGCATCTAGAACATTCTGATACATTAAAATACCCTCTAATAGAGATCCTCTATTTATATTTAAAACAAAAGGAAAACAAACAAACAAGCAGCTGAGATGGAGCTATAACCATTCATCCGTCCCAGACTCCACTTCCATGGAGGAGTTGTTCAGCAGTGCTCTCCTGCTTTACTCAAAAACAATGCTGGACACTTTTTGAAACTCACAATGAATTGTTTACTACAATATGACTGCACAGCATGCATTGATTTTCTTTCTGGCCTACTCAGTAAGAAGTTTAGGACACAAACGAGTAGGGGTAACATCAGATAAGCATTCCAGGCTAACAGCTGTAGAGATTATCATACTCAAACGAGCATACTGTCCCATGGACAGGGCTAATTCTGCAGAGGCGGGACTGTGGATCCCGGGATGTTGCCAACACCGGAGGATGGAATCCAGTGCGTGGGATGCTTAAGAATGGAGAGGAGATTCGGATGAAATCATTTAAGACGAAGCAATAATGAAAAGAATGCAGGAAACCAAGCTTCCTTAATTTTTAGCCCAAAATCACAAAAAAAAGCCTCCCCCTGATTATTTTTCCACCTAGTATATCCAAGTAATTGATTAAATTAGGTAGAGGTTAAAGTGAAACAAACCCATTAACACAGAAAAAAACCCCTACTAGTGCCGTTTAAAGCTGGGGGGTGAGCACAGAGGAAGGATGTGCTTGTGGTTAAGATGCTGAGACGTTTGTTTGCCTCTAGGCTCTGCCGCGGGCTTCCCGCAGGGCACAGCACCAGTCCCCGGCGGGGGTGTGAGGGGAAGCTGCCTCGCCACTGAGGACAGTTCTACGGTAGTAAAAATAAACTTAAATTACAAGCAGTGTCTTTTTTGGAAGATGCTAGGGCCGCTAAGCCAGTTGTGCAGGTGCCATACTTTACTTTAACCTTGTCTCTGATCTATTTTTAATAAAAGTGAGCTAGCAAAGCTGACACTGCTGCAGTTCCTGCCTGTCATCACAAGACCCAAGGGGTACTCCCAAGGACGCTCAGGGCAGTGAGTCAGCACTCCCAAAAAGCCAGACTCTCCACTGCCTTGTATGCAGGTTCCCCCAGTCCACGATAATCCCTCTGATGATATTTATCTGAGGTAAATTTTATTCACCCAAATATCCAGAGTTGTAAAGACTTGGCAAGTGTAGAACCACGTAAGTTAAAAGCCAGTTCGGAAGCATGTGAAGAAAAAGGACAAAGTAAAAGCAGTGGGTCCCATCAAAGAAACTGAAGCTAAAAAGCTCTGTGCCAGTGGTTGCCCTCACCACATCATTTGCATGATGCCTCCCAGCCTATTCTCTTCCCTCTTTCTAGGTGTTATTAGAGAAAGCTTTTTTTTTGTGTGTGCTAGGCAATATTATTCTCCCTATCTATTTAAAGGGGAATAGTCCTAGCATACTGTTGTAGTCGCATATATTACTAATGACAGCCAGCAGTAGTAGTGACTCTAGTAGGACTTTAACTGAAATTTGTCTTAAAATTGATCTGTGAGTTTAAGAATCAAAACCTATGAAATATTGAACTGGGACGGGCTCTTGTAGTTATGCAAAATTAATAATACATTTATTCCTGTTGAAAAATCCTATTATGTTCATTTTCTTACACACTGAAATAAACACAAATAGAATCACATTGTGGAAGCTTAAAACACTGTCTGAATGAAAAAAATTGAGACCTTGCTTTAATGAAGTAATTGATATGGTTAATTTTTTATGATGTCTCAAATATTTCCAATGAAGCAAAATCCTTGCTGGAAAAAGATTCTCCTAGAATGTAATTCATTATAATGAACATATTACTGTCATTAAAGAACTAAATATTTTAAGAGCTGCACAGGAGATGAGCATCTAACTACTTCCACTAAATTAATAATAGATTTTCTTTCTGAACCACCTCCACTGTTTTTAATCCCCTACTTAAAGATGCAAGAAAGGCACAACAGATTTTACAAATATAAAATATTTATTTATTAAAAAAGCATGTTATTGGCACACTTCAGGTTTGCATTCCAAAGTTTGCCATGGTCACAGAGAATTTTAATGGCAGGAAGATTTCACTGCCTTTGAAAGGCTGAAAATCAATAAAGATTTCTTAGTAACTAAGATGACAGAATGTGTAAAGCTTTATTCAAAACAAAAGTTTAGTGTAAGACATGACACTGTTTTGAGTTAAAAAAATCTTGGAATGTAAGAACCAGGTGAAGTTTTGTTTCTAGACGAACATGGAAATTGTTTTTGTCTATTTCTTAGCACATGTCAATTCAGCATCCTATCCTAATGAGTTGAAATGAATATTAGCAATTTTGTTGCCCCAAAAGGATTTTGTGTGCATCATGACATCAAAAATAATGGTCACAGCTAACATTAATGCTGACATTTTGGAAGCAGCTTGCTAAAATAGCTGTAGGTCAGGTAAGTTTCCAAAGAAGTGTTTGATTGAAAAAGGAAAAAGACTAATTGTCCTCAGAACCCAGAAGCAATTTCTCATCTAACAAAAGCAAAGTTTAGATTTTAGGAGAAATGTTGCATAGCAGCCTTATTTCTTCTTTGGAACTAGTCACAAGTCACATTATTCGCACAGTTAATCACGGAAAAATTTGGCTTACAATTTATAACTTTTGAAAATTATGCAAGACATCTGCCAAGAGTGAAGGTCCACACCCTGGACTTCTTTAACAGCATATGGCCCACATACACCTTAATTTTTTAAAGTACTGGGCTCATCAGCATATATGGAAGGCAGTATTTGGAAAAAGAAAGGCTATAATGCTAAATACAATTTGCAACAATTTGGAACAGGTGATTTTGAATTGAATCAAAAGACTGGAGTCACTAGATCTACAAGATGGAAGAATAACTCCCTTTGGAAAGCTGAGTTATGCAGCTTCTTGCCTCCAATACTGTGAGCTGGGTCCAAACTTTTGTTGTACAAATTGCCTTGCCCTAGACAGGGGTTTCTATACAAACAAGACAAGGGTTTTCCACTTGACATCACAGGTCTGCAAAAGGCAATGGAAATAGAGCTGTAACCCCAAAACAGGGCTTGAGGGAAAACAGTGGAATAACTTTAGCCAGTACAACAAGAATTTTTGTAGGAGAAAAAAAATTGTGCAGGATGCTGCAGAAGGGTTAGGTATTCAAGCACGTACCAAAATAGAAACTGACTTTTCAATGCTCAAGGAAATGCATCCAGAATTATCCCTAGCATTAATGTCTTCCTGCTGCAAAATAAACTTGCAACATATAAAATGCAACACAAAATTCTGTTATTTTAAAAATTCTTTTAACATATGGAAAGCAGACTTCTAAACAAAAATGAAACAAAACACCCCCCACCCCCAAAACCAAACAAAGGCAAACTAGTGATTTGTTTTGAAAAACTGTAATGGGGTTGGTGTCATGAGAAGGCTACATGCTGAAACCAAGACCCTGAATGTCTATTCCTGTCTTTGCAGTGTGATATTTTGAAAGTTATAACCTCTGTACATTGCAACCTTGAGATTTGTTTCACAGATAAATCTAAGACACTTCACAAGTCTGTTGTGTGAGATCAGCACATGAAGCTGACTGAAATCACTAATAAGATAAGTAAAAAATGCTGTTCTGAAATTAGCAATTCTAAAACAGCAGGAAAATATAGCTCAGATTTTGGAATGATCTACCTTGAATAAAGTTTTACATAGTGACACCAAAAGTAAAAAAAAAAAAACTGAGTCAAGACTGAGTGATCTTGTTGCTACACTCCTCTAGTAAAGCCCTTCTTCCTTGGGTTATACTTTCGTCTCAGAAATCAGTTAATTACTATATGTTTTAATATATAA
The DNA here is from genome assembly GCA_013397815.1 of Aleadryas rufinucha. Classification (NCBI taxonomy): domain Eukaryota; kingdom Metazoa; phylum Chordata; class Aves; order Passeriformes; genus Aleadryas; species Aleadryas rufinucha. Next base: position 69,672 of record VZTH01008771.1, read on the forward strand.
AAGTAAAACACAAAGCTAACATCCATTGACAACTTCCAATCTAATTATCACAGCTAAGTATTTTGCATACAATTTAATTAAGATGTAACATAGCTGTAAACTATGGGAATATTTTTCCAAAAAGAAACTTGACTAGAAAATCCTTTGTTCAATTGTATTTACTACAATTTTTCTGCATTTATGGTGATTTATGAAACAACACATACTAAAGAGGTGGCCAAGCAACCAGTTTTAGATAGTTTAAAAACATGTAATAATCTCTGAAATTGCTTGAGAAAGATGAAATGTGGTGGGCATCAGCTCAGTTAGGTTTTATTTTTCTTCTTCACATTTCTTTCTGAGCTGCTCACTCACAAGCAACAGCTTAGATTCTTTTATCAGTACAAGTAGACTCAGCTGTTACTGCTAATTTGATGTCGTGCTGCAAGTATGGCATAATTGTGAGCAGCCAGACCACCAGGGGAGTTCTGCATTATCCTCATTTCACTTAAGAGGGCAAAATTGTCAAAAGAATGAATGGAAAATGCCCACTATTAAAATAATGAAAATTTTTTAAAAAGTAGTAAAGCCCGAAAAATAAAAAGGAGCAGCTGGTAGAATTTGACAACTGTGAAACATACTGTTCTTTTAAAATCCAAGGCATCTGTAAGTGCATGCTATGATACATGTTGCCAAGAAAGCCATGTCTTTATTACTGAAAGTATCATTTGTAACATAAATGAAAGGAATTGTGTGTTAAGGTGAAATTTAAGGGAATGATGCTTGTTTCTGCACTGATTATCACAAAATATTGAAATGACAGTTTTCGGAGCTGCTCATCAATATGTTAGGATACTAAACAGCTGAAGACAGTCAAACAGGAGGTAAACTGCAAACAGCATGCAGAAGTACCATTCTCAATCAGACTTTTCTTCCTAAAAAACTGATTTTAAAAAATGTTTGAATACTCACACCTATTTTACACTACCAAACTAAAGTAGAATCATGCTTTTTTCTGATTTCTTATCCATTAAATCTTTTTGCGTATTTGTCTCTTCTTTATTAACTGAATAAATAAAACTTTTAGTTTGACAGAAGATTTGAGAACATAAATTTCACCAAATTTGCCTTCACAAAGTAATTTATCTAAAATCTACAGTCTGCATTAGAATGTGACTGAAAGACTTGCTCTTCTGTTTTCTGACTTCTGCAGCTTTAAGAGAAGTAAATACATCATTCTTGATATTCTGAAAACCATTTGTTTACTTGAATGTTGTCATTTGAAACTCAATATGAATTACTTAAAAGCCCATTTAAAAACTAGCCATTGCTAGACATTTTAGCCATACATTTAACAGCAAAAGCTTCCTTTCTTTTATTACTCTCTCAGATGTGAATAACCATACCTTTATAATAAGTAATTAAATACTATCATTAATTGAAATTCTATTAATATTAATGTAATTTCAAGATAATATTAATAAACTGATGATTTAGCTTGCATCTGGCTAAAAATTAGCTAATAATTTACAACATTAGCTAAGGTTTTCAGACTGTCTGGTTTTGTTTAATCCCTCAGGGCAATTTCTTCTATGGCAGGAGATGCCAAAATCTCTTCAGAGAATTTGCTAAAATGCCTCCCCCCCCCTGCTCTTTTCAAGTCAGATTTTTCCAGTTGTTTTCAAATCTTAAGATTGATTTGAGATTCTCATAGATGACAACAAAAGGTTTGAAATACTGACATCTACTTAAGAGAAAAGGGAAGTAAAAAAACATGCTACAGGGCTGCACTTGCCACTCAGGAAAAATGGACTATTTACATATTCAGGCCAAGAGTTCTCAAGGTCCTGAAATCAGTGGCACATGTGCAAAGATACATCTCATGACAGCAGCTCTTTAGAACTGCTCAGTTTCAGAACCAAATTTTCATTGTCTATTCATATAAACATACAACACCCTTTTTATTTAAGCCTAAAAACTGTGTGTTAGAAACATTTGAATAGTTTAAGTGAGTAAATCTGTTGTCATGCCTACTGCAGGAGATTCAGATCATAGTGATGACAATGTTCTGAACATCTGCAATCCACAGGCAAAATGTATTCTGGCCCTTTCAAATCAAACAGCAGACTCCAAAACTTAAACAAAACCCATGTAATAAGGAAAATACTAATTTCCCCCTGCTCGAATCCCTAAGAGTTTCAAAGTGTAAAATGTTGTTCCCTCTATGAACATAGAAGCCAACCCAATAATTCCCTCTCTTAGAAACCTTTGTTCTGAATGCAAGCTTGTCACTTCCCTGCTGCATTGCACTGGGGTTTGAGAGGAATGATGAGGGACAGAAAGCTGTTCTGAAAGCCTCAGACTGTCTGCTTCAAACATCAATAAGCATTGTGCAGTTCCATCCCCAAGAAATCAAGCTATTAAAATAGCAGAGTAAGAATTAGGGGGGTGAGGTTTTTATGTATTTTTTTCAGACAAGTACTCAAAAGCAAAGGGAAGGTTCTAGAGGTGAAGTTGATAAGAATTTTTGTTATCTGCCTTACAGAAGTTATGGTTTTGCATTAAATTTAGAGAATAATTGTTGTATGCAGTTATATAAAACTACACAATTTCATTTCAACTTAGTTATAAGCAAATTCAATAGTAATTTTGCCATGAACTTACACAAGAGCAAAATTAAGGCACTGTTTCTTTGAGGTTCTCACTCAATGTATTAACTACAGTATCTGTGTACTATTAATAATCTATTTATTTTTATGAGGCATATTCCTAAGACTGCTCAAAACTACTTCACTAAACATCTGTGTAGTATCAGCTCCTGTATAACTGACTGTACGTAATATCATTAAATTTTATGTCACTATTCCAAGCATTAATGCTGCAACCTGAAGCAGTCCCATCCAAATAATTTGTCCTCCTCATTTCTATCAAGATTATTTTAGTAGTACAGCAGAGATTTTCAATGACATTAGGTATTGTTTGCAAGACACTGAAGGGTTAATCCCTCCCCTTTAAAAACACTACAGTTAGGCTACTAAACAAGAACAAAAACAGATGACAAGGAAAGAACAGAGACCATTCAAGACATGATCTTGAGGGCCCGGTACTGCAAAAGAGAGCTAATGCCGACAATGGTAACTGCAGCTGGCATGTGGGGTGTGGTACTGCCTACTGCTGGAAGAACAATTTTAAGTGTTCCATCATGCCTTAGGAAAGGCGGAAAAACTTGGCACAGAGTTTTTCATGCAGCGAGAACTGAGAGCTACTGCATGTCCCTTACTCCTCAATGCAGTTGCGTGACCCGTAGAAGACTCAGAGAGGCAGGTATGGTACAACTACTGCTTAGGAGAAAAACAAATGATCTGAATGGAATTTGGGGACAACATAAAATGAAGTCTCTTAAATGAACTGTTGAATGATCTCATGCTAATTCAGGAGGAATGTGCTTGGACAAATTAAGAAAACAAGGGCCATGGAGACCCTTGTTGTTAGACCTTAGCAATTGAAGAGATCTAAGAAGTCTTAGATGATGGAGACTATGTTCCACTTCCAATTATCTGCACAATCTCCAGAGAAACCTCTCTTAAAATGCCATCTGGCTATTTTGCTAAAACCACAAGAAAAACTGATTTTGAGAACATTAAATTTTCCAAATAAACTGAAGTTGGAGGTGAAGAAAAACAAAGCAATCTATTTCCTTTTAGAGCAAAGTTTCAGCCCAGAATTTGGGGGAGACTGTCTCTCATTATAGCTGCATGTACATCCAAGTCTGTCAGTCATTTGCTCATTTGTATGAGCTTTATATACCCAAAGGGTCTCATAACTCAAGGTCTGGTTCATCCTCACATTCAGTTTAGAAATGGTGTCCCATCACATAATTCCATTAACTGACATGGAGTATTCATAAGTCTCAATATTAAAAGAGGAAGAGAAAGAAGATGAAGCAGGAGAGAAGGGAACAAAGTTCTAATGTTTTCCTAGCACAGGGCAGGCCCTGAAGAAACTAAGAGAAAAGGAAAAGTAGGAGGAAGAGGATTGGCTCACTTACCTCTGAAATTTCAACACCTTTGCAAACCAATATTCAAAGGTCTGCAGGAAATAGAGGAAAGATAAAGGAGGGATGAGGCAGAACTCAAGAGGGAAGAATATGGCAGAAAAAAAGGAAAGGGGCAGAATAGCACTGGTTATGTTTGTTCTGAGTCTAGCTAGCAGGTTAATTAATTGAAAAAGAAACAGAAAGGCACCATACCTTTTCTTTGTCACTGGCTTCTCGAGCCACAGTAGAGCCCTGAAACAGAAAAAATGGATCTAAAAATGTGCATATGTCAGAAACTAATTTGAAAACGTTATGGTAACAGGTCAAAAAGTGGATGAACTGTATCCTTTTGAACTTGAAAAACGTTTTAAAGAAAGGTGATACAGTAGGTAGAATGTCCAGGACTGCTGAACTGCCACAATCACTTGATGATGCATCATGAGAGAAGAAAGACGGATTAAATCCTCAAATGCTCTACATCTATTGTCCTCCTAATTCCTGGAGTTTTCCTCATCTCTCATCCTCATTTTGAGTGTATCATGATGGAAGTTCAGTTTGCTTGGCAGACTTCTCATCTTTTCGTGCCAATTTAGCTGTATGGATATGGAATAGCCTATTCTGTATTACTGTATGGACATTTGTAATACACATTTGAAAAGGACGTCACACAATATAAACACAAAAAGTATTTAAAAGATTATAAAGTACAAACAAGAACAATGCATCTCACAGCAACATGGAGTAAAAAGAAGAGACCAACAGTGGATTCATAAGACAGTGCTTGCCAAAGACATATTGGATTTTTTTTAAATTTATTTTTTAGATTAAAACTAGTAGGCAATATGGTGCTTTCTGAATAACCTGCAGCTGACCAAAACAAAAGACTGTATATATTTCCTTACAAATTTCTTGGAGCAGGACCACACCTTTAAATACCCAGCATTTGTTTATCACATAATAGCACTGCAAGAAATAGTGACTACAAATATGGTAACTGGACATTGAAAGACGGCTAAATTAGCTCTGCTGTTTGTTAGAAGGTGTGCATTGTGTAAAGAAGTGCTGGAGTGGAGTCCTACTAGTTTAAAGAATGTGAGGATACCCAACCACATCCTTTTACAGCATGTTTTACTCTGTTTACTGAAAGAAAATTAGAAAACTCAGAAGAGATGGAGAGAAAAGATATATGGGACAGTATCTCTTGGTTATTACGTATGGCCCAGCAAGCAGAGATTTCATTGAATTATTCTCCACTGATAATAAAGCCTGGTAAAGGACTAACATTTTAGTTTACTCAGGAGACACCTTTTATATTGTATTCTGTGCTCCAACAGGCTATTAGGCCAGAAAAAAGATCAACTGAAAACCAAGCTGAAGGAAAAGAAAAAAAGAGTCACAATAGTAAAAATTAGGGAGGATGTCAAATTTGACACTTGGCAAAAAAAAGACATTGAAATCATTGTAACAAAATGCATCCATGGGCAAGAAAATGCCTTTGAAATCCTATGCTGATCTGTGCTCCTTTTTTTCTCCTATCTACAGAGGCAGAGACTTGTGCTACAAAGTGAGTTCGAAGTTGGTGTCAAAAATATTCATGTACAAAAAAGGACTCTGAATCTACAACTGCAGATGCCATAGCAAAGAATATAAAGAAAAAGTAATTTATAATATATGCAGTGTCACTATAAATCTGTTCAGCGAAGGAGTTTGTCTTGAGGAATATGATATTGATGTTAAATTTGAATTGCATGACAAGTTAAAGCAATGCTGTCCAGCTGGACAAACTGAATAGAGTACAGAAGCATTCACAGAGGTAAATAACAGCAAGAGCTGTTGACACCAATGCTAAGAACATACTGTATATAATTACTGTTTCTTTCCGTTGTGCTTTCGTGCCCTTTTCAATGCATCTGGACATTACGATGCTATAAATCACAGTTCTCTCAAATTAAAAGAAAGAACTTTCTCTGGTAACAACTGCTGCCAATAATACTAAATATCAGAAAGTAAATAGCCGACAATCTGGAAATCGGTTCTTATAAATCAAGTTCAGTCAACTATCTAAGCAATTTCTAGGGAGACTTGACAGCAGGAAAGGATGGTGCACTACACAGCATTACAAATCTCTTAATACAGAATGATAAATGAACATCTTAAAACAAGCTTGCAGAGGCACTTAGTGGTTCAGCACATAGAAATTAAATGTATTAGAAAGAAGTTGGTTTCTAAGGGGATACTTTACCGGGGAAATTAAAATACAATCCCTTAGGTAGAAAGCCTAAGACTACATTTTGGGTATTTGTTGTAAGAACTGTATATTAACTACTGTCAAAATTACAATGAGCAGATAAAGCTTCTGAAACAAAACTGTAATAGATCTTTTGATAAAAGCAGATGTTTTGGGTTTTTTAAAGACTCTTCTCCTTTTCACTTGAATTATTTTTAAAACATCACATAAATTATTAAGCTTTTGCAATAATGATGTACTTTGTTAGTGGCATTTATTGGTTTAAATGATGCTATTTAATAGTTTTATAAAAGCCATCTGCAGAATCAACTGTGGCTTTCCATAATGTTGAAAAAATCCTGTAAGTAGAATTATTATTATTGCACTAGTGTGAAGGGCTTTACCTTTAACCATTAGCAACATTTAGCAAACATACCTGGCTAAACTGCTGCGCTTAAAAATGCACAAAACAAATAAATTTGTATAATGTCCATAAAACAATCTTTTAGTTTTACTAAACCTAGGTGTAGAATTAAATCAGTTATGCTGGCTCTTGAATAACATAATTTTAAATTAATTAAAATTCTGAGCAATATTCAAGTATAATTTCAGCATAATCTAACATTTATAGTAAAGATTTTCAGCTACTTTGTCAGTCATTTAATCAGCAGTTATTTCTCACCTTTAAATCATATTTTCTATAAACAGATAAACGATGGCTGAACACATTTCTTGTAACAATCATATATACTTCAACTCCATCAACAGTAAGCCGGTACATGCCCAAAAACTGGGGAAGAAGTGTATTCCCATGACACTCCACAATAAACTGCAGAATGAAAAGAAAACACAGAAATGAGGATTGACACATATTACATAAATCTATATTTAGATTTTAGATATAAAATACCAAGAAACAACACACTTATTGCTGAATATTTGTGTGGCGACAAACCTTCAAAAAAATTATGCAAAAACAAACCCCTTCAACAGGAAGTTATTCTGCTTTTAGGCCAGTGTTTAAAAATGAAAATCTTGAACTGCTTAAGTTATAGCTCTTGACTTCCACAGACAATCTCACAGAAAGAGGAGACTCCATCTGACAGACCTTTTATGTTAACAGAAAAAGCAAACCTAAGGAGATAGAATATTTGGTACTTATGTCAAAACCCAAGTATTTTTTTGAATATCACACTGCTGTAATTTGTACTGTGTTGTCCCAGACCATATTTAAATTGTTTGCTTCTCCATTCTCAGTATTTGTTTATTATGATGAACATTTATGGTGCTGTCACCAGCAAGGGTTATTATTTATTATCATCAGCTTTCTGCTAGTTCCTATGTGGTGGTTGCATTTCAGGGTCAATAGAGCTGAACAAGGAAGTGCAAATTCCCTGTATTTTTTTATTTACGAATCCTTATATTTCCTTAAGGTCACTATATTCCATTACAAATGGGCTATTAACCTTGAAAAAATTCGCCACCTGCAACCTGCCTTTTTTTTTCCTAATCACTTGCCTTACAAGTAATTGTTCTATTAGAAAGACCACTGGAGGAAGCAGAAAAAGCAGATACACATTGACAATGAGAACTACTGAAGGATAAATTTTTATTCCCAGAATAAAAATGCCTATACTGTATTAATCCTACTCAAACACATTCACTTATATATTTTGTGGAACCAAGGAAACGTTAAGCCACAATGATGCAAACCAGCAAAGGACTTGCCAGCTTTCCTCTTTCTGTTAGTACCAAGTCTCAGAGGAACTTGGAGAAAACGTAAAAATTCAAGGCCCAAATAGGAAACATGTAATCTAACCAAAAGTCAGCTTTCAAATATTCATTGAATACCGAAGCTGCTGTTTCTTTTGTGCCAAAGTGACCTAGTTATTAGAAACACAGATTTCAGAAGCATTTAGAACAAGTTAAATGAATAAGCCAATTGAATTGTTTAACAAAGGCAGGTAGTATTTGGTAACAAATAATGTAACAAAGCTCTTGGAACTCTGGAGATTTTGCAATTTTGGGTTCCTCTGCTAATTCTAAGGAATTTTTCTCACTAACTTTGTATGGAATCTGCACATATCACAGACAGACTTTTTAACTGTCAAAATAAAAATAGAAAGACTTAAGAGTCCTGAGACAATCCTGTCCACCAAGAAGCAAAGGAAATGAACAACAAATATAGAAACTGTTGACTGTGAACTGAACCCAATTTTGACTGACACGTGAGCTCTGTTGAATCTTGCTGGCACATTTTGGGCTGTAATCCTCCTTTCTATCTGCCCTGGAGCTGTACTGGAGGTTCAAGCTCTGAAGCAGAGAATAAAGTCATGATGTAGTTGTGCCACTTCACAGCAAAGCACTTTTAGGCTCAAACTGCCTATGAACAGGCAAAATACCTTAAGGTGCTGCAGAGACTCAGTGAATAGAAATCATAATTTTAGGAAGGGAGTATGATTGTAATGCCCCAAAATGCAAACAAAAGCTTAGCAGTAAAAGGCCACAAAAGCAATGTCAGTCATGAGCAGTGCACAAAGATCGGTCAGTTTGTACCCGAGAAGATTTCTGTATTTAAAAGATACAGAAGTTTTAAGTTGGAGTTCTCCAATTGGAGGATTTTCAGTCACAGGGCTGTTAACAACATCACAAAGCAGTTATAACATATTACAGGATACACAGCTTATTTTGACCATCGTTTCTGTTCAAGATCCAATTATTAAAGTATTAATCCATACTAGCAAAAATACATTGATTCGTTTTTTATAAACATCAAGTACTTGGCATATACCCTAAATGTAAATACTTTTCTAAAGCTTTATAAAAAGTAGGAAGGGTTGTTCCTATAAAAACATTTACTAAGTGACTTCTACTTTAAGATGATTATTTTCTACAAGAATGACGAAAATGAATCTAGCTTCCAATGAGAGTTTGGTGTCACAGAATTCATAGCTACTCAACTCTTTAATGGACTCAGCCATTCCTAATCTTATGGCTTTTAACTACAGAATTTGAATTGAAATAAATACTATTGCTCCAATTTTCCATATGGGGATCTGAGATGCAGAACCTTTATCTGAAATCATACAGAGTTTGTGCCATGTGAAGTAATGCCAGCTAGGCATCTTGAGTACCAGAGTAGCAACCCCCTGCCCTTCCTCTCAGCTGTGACTGCCACACTATTGACACTTAAACCGTCCCTTCAACACTAGCTGCTGCTAATGCTCAGATTTTAACCTTTCTGGTCCCAAGTGTACCCATCTGTAAAATGGCAATGCCATTAACAGAACATGAGCAACATACCCACTATAATATCATAAAATAAATTATTTGGTTAGCAGTATAAAACCCCCTCCCAAGCTGTTCTGTATTATGCAATGAGGACAAAAAGGCCACTAATGAGAGTTGCTTCAGTCCTATTTTTGTTAGGGTTTGCTATTTGCTAGCACTGTTGATTCATTTCCATAACGTGCAAACAAAGCCTTCTGAAAGGGCAGTGTTACCAGCATGCAACACAAGGCATGAAAAGCTCTGCAAGTACCACTCCACTTGTTAAAAAAAGGACACGGCCATATTCTTGCAGACTTCTACGAGACTCTCTCAAAGCAGACCAGGTACTGCACAGTTGTTTCCTATTTGCTGCTGACTGGGGACACTCGTGCCATTGCAATTTAAAGAAAAGCCTCTAAAATTATTTCAGTGTTTCCTATGACAGTATTTCTTATCCTGATGGGAAGACAAAGGAAAGAGGGAGGAATGCCACTTGCTTTCAGCATCTACAAGGTTGGTCTAGAACTTCCTACCTTTGAAACTATCAATCCCCCATATCTGCATCACAGAGGAGGCAAAACGTGTCATCTGTTTGGGTGGGAGTCCAGCAGGACTTGCACTGGTGACTGTGGTTGGCAGATTTTCAATTTGTCCATCTTGATATAAAGGAAGTAGCAATTTAGTCACCTCAAGGTGCTTTTTAGGAATGATTTCCTGAAGTTTCCCACTCATAGCTGGAAAAAAAGTGAGCCTAGAAAATAAGCCAGTACATGCTTAACAGGACTGCTAAATTTCAGTGAAAGAAAAAGACCTTCACTCCTTTAATTTTTTTCTAAAAAGAACATTAAAACAATTCTACTAAGCAGATTTGCTAAATAAAACTGCAATACTCAGCTAATACATTTGCAAGTCTTTATATGCAGTAACAAAATCCATCTTTTTTTAAATGAGTGTTGTAATAAACACCCCTTTTTTTATTAATTCAGACAATTTTCATGTTTGTACACAGCACGAGGACAATATTATCATTAACACAGTAAAGTAACATCAGCATATTAACACATTTTATCTGCTGTGCACCACGGGTTTCAAATAAGGAAATTTCTGAGCTCTCTTGAACCCCATGCTTGAAGTTGAAAATTAGTAAGAAATTCTTTATGGTCCTATTTTCTCATTAATTTTTGTATAAATACAGCTTCAAGATTCCTGAGTAAGAATAAAACTTTTCCTATCTCATTAGCTTCTTTCTCCCCTTGGCAATGCTAGTAAGGTAACAGATACATAAAAAGATAACATAATGCATAGCATTTATTGGCAAAGAAGTGATACTACTTTTGGCTCTTTTTGGAAAAACAGCAAAATTTCTGTTTCTACCATTTTTCCTCCTCCACTTGGAGATCATCTGTGGAATGATTTGACACCAGTGAAGATTAAATGTGAATTACATCTATCTTCGTTCTATGTGCTAAGTCATCATTCGTATATCCCACAGTTAGCCCTATTTTGCAAACATTGATTCAGAAATACACAACATGCTCATTCTCTGTTACCCCTTCATATATTTTCACAACTTTCTGTATCATGATTAAGGCAATTGTGCTTGAATTATCATATGCTTATGTGACAAGTCTATACATTCACCTGGATACTTCTGTTAAAGAAACTGAATAGCAAGTTACATAATGATTTAAAACCATTTTGGACATTGTGCAGGACTAGACATTGACAGTCATTTTTGTGCTCAACTTTTTCTTTTATATTCTCTTGTCTGCAATCAGAAATATCCTTCACCAATGTATTTTGTGTACAAGCACTGACATGTGGAATCACTCCCCCCCACCAAAAGACTGAGAACTTGTTCAGAGTTATAAATATTCCACTTATTGCCATTTTCCTGTACCCTAATAACTGAATATTATGCATTGGGTACTTGCGTGATACATTGCAAGGATTAATTAGCCAAACTACAGCACACACCAGAAAGTTACAGGTTTTCAAGGCATATAAAGCTGCTTTCTTCAAATAAACCATGTAAGAAAGTAATTTCATTTAAAGAAATATTCAATAAATATATAGGTTTTTATATACAAGCCCTGTGATTCATGGCCTTACACTTCACATTGTTTCAGACATGGCCAGCTATTTTTACTTCTAAGTGCAGTGTAATCTCAACGTTACCACCTCAGGTGATTATCCAGGCTGCAGATCTGTTACCAGGAACATTATATTTGTTATTGCTGCAATTGAGTCACTGTGTGGACTAATCTCTTCTGAAAAGTGCTGTGCACAGCATCAATAGCTTATATATACAAAACCCAATAAATACATAGAAAACATCTGCTGGTGAAACCCTGGCCTCAACAGAGCCAGTGCAGCCAAGTCCTTTCTTCCATTTTGCATAGTTATTTACCTATGAAATGTTGCATCTTTCAGGGAAGACTTTCGATGTGTTTTTTGGTTACAGTTCCAGTCTGCGTGGTCCCTTTGCATACCACCCCTCTGCAATTCCATCTGACAACCACACTATTGAGTTTCTCATTTTTGAGGTCATCTCTTCTATAGAAAGAGTGGGTCTCTTGTATGCAATTGAAATGTACACTGCTTGGATGAGAACACACACATTCTCATGTCTACTTTTTCTGCTTCTCCTGTTTTTTCAGATCAAAGCTGCTTTACAAGTCAGTTATCTTAGCACAGGGCAGAGGCTGTGTTCTGTTCTGCCTCTTGATTCTCACAAGAACTGCTGAAAGGCTTTTTTCAACTGCACTTCTTTGCAAACCTCCCAAAAATCTTCACCTCTTACTGTTTCAGGACATAGAGAGTCAGGGTCACCATTACATGGCATATATCCTTCTTCATTCACGTTTGTGTTTAAATGACCTTACATTACACTCCCTTGCTCTGCCTTTTTACCTTTTCCCTTTTTGTGATACATATGAATGCAATTCATGAAGCAAAAGCAGGGATGGGGGTTGGGAGGAAGCCACTGATAACCTGTGTAAGTACTGACGTGGAGGGAGGATGATACAAGCTTAAATGTAGCTCTGCTTCAGCAACGTTACCAGCTTGACCGGCCCATGCCAGTGCAAATTCCTAGGCACCTAGTCCCCACTTTCTTTTCTGGGATATTCTCCAGCCTGTGTTGTCACCAATTCTTTGACAAAATTGTTTTTAGCCTACTATAATGTTTTTCTATTCCAATATTTATCTATTTATGATTTTAATTTTTCTCCTACGTTCCACACAATCTTCTGCTGTTCCTTGATTCCCGTGTAGCCCTGAACTCTGTTCTTGGTGCAATTTCTCCTGTTTTCACCTGACTGTCTACATTTTCTCCCTTTCATTTGCTTTCATGTTTCTTTCATATTTTTTTCCCCTCCAGCAGCTAAGGTCATATTTTTCTGCTTCTGTTTTGTTTTTTATACTGTCATTTCCCCTTTTTTACTCATTCTATTCTTTCCTTTCTTCCTATTCACTTCCCCATCACTCCACTGTTGCTGCCTCTGGTAAACGGGCAGTTCCTCTCCTTTACCACTATTCTCTATTTCTGCTGGTTGCCAGGGAGACAAACAGGCAGTGCAGTAGGTGTCAGTTCTGCATACAATTACCTGTGTAGGGAAGAGAGAACTGTGCCATCAACAGGGACAGCTGCCTACAGAAAACCTAAAGGCTACCTGCACTCATGATGCGCATTATGCTGGAAGGTTTGTACACTACCAATTTCCTCTTGTTCATCTGCTTTGAGATGGCTTCTCTTTTCTTTACTGAAGTTATTTGGGTGTCAGCACTGAGGAATAAGTCATCCCTTTTGAAGTAATTTTAATGAAAAAGAAAGAAAGGTTTTAAAAGGTGTTGGTTTATCCAAGACACTAAAATTGCTGTCATTTATTTTTAAAAATTTCTATCCTGCCCATCATCTGTTCTCAAAGAGCACACTACTCTTCTTTTAGACCAATTTAAGATTTAAAACAAGTTAATGTCACAGGAAAGGGCAGGATGTCTTGATTCTGACATTTCAGATACTATAAAATCTGCCTTCAGAATTTTACTCAACTGTTACTGATTTCTGCCCCTGAAAGTATTTGTACTTTAGAAAATACCTACAAATACAGTAATATAAAACAATACATACTTTACATAAGTTAATAAATTTTTTGCACCTGACAATATATGCAAAAGAAACAGATAAACATAACTTGAATATATGATGAAATAGAACGTTTTCCTTTAGGAGGAAGCAGGGTATTACCCATTCCTTAAACAGGGTGAAATCCTGACAACACACTTATCACAGATGACTTTGCTGAACTCTCCTTTAACAATGTCAAAGGGAGCAGTAGGTTTAACTCCATTTTTCTGGTCCATGCCCTCGGGGTCAGGATCCTAGGTTTAAAAAAAAAAATCACACTAGATTTGGAGGTATTTCCAATGAATATTTGATTTTGCTCTCAAATACTATTTAATATAAGCATGCTTGATTAATTTGCACCATTTTAAACGGTCCAACTACATCTGTGAGTCCATACAGCAATAGTTTTCCTGATACTTGAAAGTCTGACCCATTTGAGCATTTCAATGGCTTTACTGCATTTGATAAGTAAATGACATTCAGCTGAGTAACACCTAAGAGTGATGAGAAGAGTTTACTAGTAACTGAAAATATACCAATAATACTAGCAGTCCAAACTGATTGCAAATTATCATTAAAATGTGACTAAAAGCAGTATTTCGAACTATGTACCAAGAAATATTACTGTAGTTAGAAACTGGCTAGCGTGGAGATTCACAGAGTAAGAACCTAGCATGTCACATATGTATTTGTATTTACCATAACACTTCAAAACCTAGCTCTAGGCCATTTTGTCTTACAAATGTAGATAGAAGGCTGATCCATGCATGACAGACTTTATAGTCTAGTCATAAAACACAGGATGCTTTGCTGCTTTAAACATGGAGAAAGGCATTATTCCCCCTGTCTGCTTAGTAGTTTGTTTTGCTTTTTTTTCTTCTAACTTTGGAAAAGAAAATAATTATCTCTAATGTTTCTACTCAATACTAAAAGTGTCAGACTCATCTGATGAGTTGACAGAAAGTGTCAGTGTTTAGACTGAAGTGTTCACCATCTGTCTGAGGTCGTGGGCCTGACTGCCACTAAAAAAAAGGCATCATAGACGGGGAAATGAACGAACGCAACTCAATTTTGGATAGCAAATATAATTCACAATTGTCAAGACAAATAATTGTCAATTATTTACAATTGTTGAATTGTAAATAATTGTTGAATTATTTACAATTCAACAATTTTAAGCTGCAATCACTATATATACATATATGCTATTTCTATAACATCTCCTGACACTTCTTCAAGACCAGTTCACTTCTAGTTATTTACATATTTCTACCATGTAGCCCTAGGCTTGGAATTTATCTTTGATCAGATCATCTTCGATGATTTAAAAATACCAATCTAGATTTGGGATTTTTAAACTTACAAGTGTCTACAGGCTATGAACTACTCCCACTCCTTCTGTAAACTCCTACATATGCAGACTGTATAACTACAATCTCGGTTCCTCTGAGCTCCACAGAACAGACACGTTATTACACCTTCAGACAGATGGAGAGGGGAAGGACTAAAAGAACTGGATGGGCTTGTGAACTGTGCCTCTCCATGATCTCCAGTTACTGATAAAATGACCTTTATTCCTACTTGCCAGTGGCAGTCTACATGTCTCTATCTAACCCTTTGGTGACTTCACAAAAAAATAACTAGTACTTGGAATTAGATTTTGGAGGTTCATGGGAAAAGCCGCTGTGCTACATTTCTCTGCCAACCACACAAACTCCCAGATGCCTCATTGGTAGCTCTGTAGTTCAAGAAGGTGCAAGAAAAACAACAGCTTTTTTGCAAATGCCAGGATGAAAACTGTTTTGGTGAACGAAGAGAGACACATCCAGTCTCACACTTCTGCCTTGTGGTGGTCCCCTCTCCAGCATTCTTTGTTTCAAGACAGATGTCTCCTCTGGTGCTTATTGTTAAGCAGTTCAAGCAGTCTTGGAAAATATTTGATACGGCTTGTTTGGTCCCTAAGCAAGGACAGAGGTGCTTTCAAGGTCTAGAATGATTCTATCAGCCTGGTGCTATTAGCCTTAATAAGGAAACAGGTGAGTAAATATTATGGTTTAAATGAAACTCATACAGAGTTTCAGCCTGGGAAAGGAACCTGGAATGAATTTGCAGAGGGAGAAAAAACAAAACCTGAAAGAGATCATCTGTCATAAATGGCATGAATTTCACTCATATTTATGTCAGAAGTAATAGAAGATAATTACTACCTTCTTGGGCAAGTGAAAGAGGGTGCAAGATAATGAAAGTTTACAAGACACTGTTCTTAATGGACAGATGATCTAACTTCAGTTCCTTTGGGGGAACAAGGGAGAAAAAGTCTAAAATTCACGTGAATCACCTCCCTAGACTTCATGCACCTGAGAAAGGCTGTTCTTTCCAGGATGATCCCTGCACTACATAATTGGGTCTGCACAGTCCCGTTCTCAGAAGGCTGAACCTTTCAAATACAGCTCTGCTCTCAAAGCAGACTGGCACAGGGTATGCTGCAGGGGCATGCTACCAGAAGTTCCAAACCATTCCCTGTGGCAGTTGCCCAGCCCTCAGATGGGCTGGGGACATCAAATGCCCATCAAGTCCACGCCATCCAATGGCTGGACTTCCCTGCCTCTGACAGCCTGGATGATGGCTCAGAGGAGGGGACTGGGGTCTGAGGCACCACCCATGTCCCCACCTCCAGTTCCAGAAAGTTCTACATTACTCGATACCCCATTGGTTTGTGTCCCTAGTTCCCGCCTCCAAACTTACCCCATTTACTGTTGTATGTATCACTCAACCTATGTTCTTGCTGCCGATTGGTTGTTCCCCTTTTCTCCACCCCTGAACCCTAGACCTTTAAAAACCCTTGTCACCCCCCCCCC